>UNPT01000041.1:0-207123 GCA_900536445.1 Hymenoscyphus occultus
GGTCTCCCGCTCGGGTTAATTGCAGGGTGGGAGGGATGGAAATCGTAAAAACCGTCGTTTTTGGAATGGGTGGTGCTATAGCTAAGGTACAGACTTTCCCTTGCTCGAGTGTCAGGGGAAAGCTGATGCTTACGTAAGCTTCTACCACTCCATAAAAACAACTCATATAAGCTCCTGTTCCTCTGGAACTCTCTTCTCTCCTTACTTAGTTGTTCGCTCTTTATAGCAGTGTTCGGTTTAACTCAGTATTCATCATAGCAAGCAGTGGTTCACTCTACACGTTCATATTACAACTAAGTCACTTCTTCGCCTAGGAAGGCCTATTATAATATCCCACTTTGTTTATTTGTTTTTGGCTGACGATACTCGACTCGACGGATTTCCGACTCGACATTATCCTCAGTAACACTACGTTATACATCACTAAACGCAGTGTACGTTATATATCCCTGAACGATAGTATCACTAACCCCCCCCAACGCTCGCGGAAGACGTACTAACAGAGGTAGAGGTCGAGGCGTAGCCTCCCTTACTCACACGCCTATACAAACCGCTGGAGCCTCTAACACTATCCAGCAGACAGACGACGATTCTCTTCTTAAAGACTAGTTTCAAGAGCGACAGAGGACCGTCAGTTCTCTTACCCCGGTACCTATTACTCCTACGTAGTACGACCAGATTATAGCAAGACTTAATTCGCTTAGCCAGGAGAATGCTTAACTACGCATAGCTATCCAGACGCGGAACACGGCCTCTCCAGATGACCCTATTCCCACTACTGAAAAGGGAAAAGCCACTGCCGGACGTCAGTAGTATAGCGCGCTCCGACAGACTAAGTCACCTTCCTTTTCAGGCTCTACTAGTCGGAAGCCAAAGCTAAGCGCCAAAGTCAAGGACGTTCCTCTACTCGATGATAGCATTAGCCCGTCCCTCGTCTAATGGCAGGTCCTACTCAAGAGCAAGCTTCTCGTAAACGCAGACCACTTCGCATCCGAGTCAGAGAAAATAACCCACGTATTCGCTTGTACAACTGGCAAGGCAGCTACCTTGCTTAAGACAGCTATAGCTGCAGAGGATGACCCAGAAGACGCTTTCCCGGACTAGGAATCTATGGTCGAGTACCTGGTTTCTAGCCTTCGGAACCCCCACGAACGAGCCGATGCAAGAGAGGTATATAAAGCTCTTACCATAGGATCAGACGAGTCGTTTTTCGACTTTAAACTTAAGTTCTTATAGTACGCTACCAAAGGTAGGATCGCTAAGTCAGAATAGAAGGACGACATGTATAATAAGCTGGTATAGCCCCTATAGGACGAGATGCGTATCGAGGTCTAAAAGATCAAGGACTTTAATAAGTTCGCTGACCTCACCTCGGGAACTAACGCAAGGCTTAAACGTAATAGAGCTCGGAATCCTATCCTAAAGAGGATAGTACGTACAACTCCGCTAGTCAGGGACGTTGCGGTCCCTACTGTGCCCCGCTATTTAACTCCCTTGCCGCAAACTAGAGTTAATACGACCTTAGCTTTGCTATCCTACTTAACGACCTCGCCTACAAAGCGGATAGCGGAACGACGCGAGACTACGGTCCCCTAGCCTAAGCTTACATGCTATAACTATAGAAAATCAGGTCACATCCGCCCGGATTGCCCTCATCCTAAGCGAGACGCAAGCCTAAATGAGATTGTTGAGCAGGAAGATAGCGAGCAAGGAGAAGACGAAGGACTGTCGGGAAATGGAAGCGCCTAAGAGAAGACTCCTTTTTAGGCGAGTTAGTTAATCTAGCGAAGCTAGATCTACAATAGTTAATAGGTAGAAAGCATATGACTGTTACGTGTACTTTATTAATGAATGGATACGCATTGTCTTTGTAAGCACTTATTGACTCTGGAGTAAATGGGTTCGCTTTTATTGACTAAACCACAGCTGTCGACTGGGCTAAATTCCTAGGAATTAAAGCTTAGCGACTACTACGCCCGATCCCTGTCTTAGGGTATAACGGACAAAGCGGAGTAAGCATCTCCCACATCCTTCGCCTATACCTTTCTATCGATAGACGACGACAGTTAAACCTTCTGTTCCTGATCACCCCCTTAGGCTCTTATTAAGTGATCCTTGGACGCAAATGGCTTAAGTACTCTAGAGTCTCAGTCGACTGTAGTGCTAGACGCTTAACTTGGCCCCTAGAGTACTATACGACGACCCCCTGGCTACAGAACGAGACAATCATCCCGCAGTCGGCTATTGTACCTAAACAGCCGGTACTGTACTACCAGGCTAATATAGCCAGGAGAGACAAGGCCATACTAAAAGAAGAGAAACGATATAAGGACGGACGAGTTATAGTCTCTACTATCGCTGTACTGTCTTCGCTGGTACCGCCTTCGCTTAAGCCCCTATCGAAACCACTGTCGAATATAGTACTCGATATTCACTTAATCTCTGGGTATGCGATGTACCTGAATTACAAATAAGTAAGCAACGAGCTCTTCTCTATAAGCCTATACGAGCTTGAGCGTGTTATTAATCAGAAGACTATACCGCTAAGGCCTGTACTCGACACTGTACTTACAGTTGTAGAAGAAGATCTGTCCTAACTGCTGGCTACATATAAGTAATTCGTAGATGTGTTCTTAAAGTCAGTATCCGACCAGCTTCCGCTACACCGGCCTTACGACTACAAAATCGCCCTAGAAGCTGACGAAAAGTAGCTCTTATATAGCCCGCTATACAAAATGAGTATTCAGGAACTAGAAGCGATAAAGTAGTACCTGCTTGAAAACCTAGATAAGGGTTTTATCGAAGCTAGCTAAGCCCCGTTTGCGGCTCTAGTCCTCTTTGTTAAGAAACCGAATGGCGGCCTACGATTCTATATCGACTATCGTAAGCTAAATGCTTTGAGCTGTAAGGACAGATATCCCCTGTTGTTAATAGACGAGACCTTGGCCCGAATCTCTTGAGCGAAGATCTTTACAAAGCTCGATATTCGTTAGGTATTCCACTGTATACGAATGGACCCTGCTTCCGAAGAATTAACTACCTTTCGTACAAGGTATGGCGCCTATAAATGCAAGGTCCTTCTGTTCGGACTTACGAATGGCCCTGCTATATACTAGAGGTATATAAATGACGTCCTATTCGACTACTTAGACAACTTCTATATAGCTTACCTTGACGACATCCTTATCTATTCAGACGACCCCCTTGAACATGAAACGTATGTCCGGCTAGTACTATAGAGACTACGCGACGTAGGTCTACAAGCGGACATTAAGAAATGCGAGTTTAGTGTTATATAGACAAAATATCTTAGTTTTATTGTTTCGACAGACGGTATTTCGGTAGACCTAGAGAAGGTTACTATTATCTAAAACTAGTAAGCACCCTCTATAGTAAAGGGTATATAGTCTTTCCTAGGCTTTTGTAACTTCTATAGACGATTTATTCGGAATTATGGAGTAATTGTAAAGCCACTGACTACTCTTACTTATAATGGCGTACCATTTAACTTCGATAACCACTGTCACTACGTATTCTAGACTCTAAAAGATGCCTTAATATTAGCTCCCTTGCTTTAATACTATAACCTAGAACTAGAGAGTATACTAGAAACAGACGCCTCGGACGGAGTAATTGTAGGGATCCTGTCCCAGAAGCATAGCGAGTACTAGTTACCGGTAGCCTACTTCTTAAAGACTATAGCCCCAGCAGAATATAACTATAAGATCTATGACAAAGAAATGCTAGCTATTGTCAAGTCCTTAAAGGAATGGAGGCCAGAACTTAAGCGTACTGCCTAGCGTATCCAGATATACACCGACTACAAGGCTCTAGAGTACTTTATGACCTCTAAGAACTTAAACGTACGTTAAGTACGCTAGGTAGAAGCTTTAGCCGAGTATTACTTTATTATTAAGTACCGCTCTGCTAAGGAGAATACCCGCGCGGACGCCCTAACAAGGCGCTTAGACGAGACAGAGGCTCAGGACTTAGTAAAGAAGGCTAATCGGCTACGACAACTACTCCGGAATAACCAGATAGACCCTCTAATCCTATATCCTAACTCTATAGCCCAAGCACAAATCAGCTCTTTAGACATAGCCCCTATTTCAGCTGAGACATCAATAGTCGACCGGATCTTAACTACTAACCGTACCTCTGAGTCGCTTACCGCCGTCCGTCAGTAAGCAGAAGCGGATTTAGAAGGTCCCTTTGCCCTAGAAAACGGACTATTACTATACCACGACCGCCTCATTGTTCCTGACTTCTAGAACTTACGTACTTACTTAATACGTGAGGCTTATAACCAGGTGTCTACGGCTTATCCAGGACGTTAGAAAACCTATAAAATACTAGCTATACGCTACTACTGGAAAGGCATGTAGAAAGACATCCAGCAATACTACTAGAACTGCCACGATTATCGCCGCTCAAATAGCCTACGGGACAAGACACGTGGACTGCTTTAGCCACTCCCTGTGCCAGACCGTCCCTAGCAGTATATTACTATGGACTTTTGTAGCTTTCCAAAGGACAAATTAGGATACGATAACGTCTTTGTAGTAGTTGACCGACTCTCAAAACAAGCTATTTCTGTCCCTTGTTATAAGACAGTTACTACAGAAGAGATAGCTAGGCTCTACATCTATTACGTATATTGCTACTATAGCGTTGCTAAGTCTATTGTTTTAGACCGCGGAGGACAGTTTATTTCAGTATTCTAGAAAGAATTTAACCGTATACTTAGAACATAGCTTAAACTATCTACTACCTACCACCCCTAGACAGACGGACAGACGGAAATCATGAACTAGTATCTAGAATAGAGACTACGCCCGTTTATTAGCTACTACTAAGACAATTGGGTAGAGTTACTGCCAATGATGGACTACGTATAGCTCACCCTGCCACATGAGTCGCTTAGCTATATAAGTCCATTTGAAGTACTTTACGGATACCCCGCGCGTACCTCTTTTGACTAGGATACGCCAATGACAGCCCCTTTGGATCAGATAAGTATAGAGAAAGCTAAAGTACTCGCTACTTGTATGAGGGATGCCCAGGATACAGCTAAGCGATAGCTCTTGTCGGCATAGCAACGTATGGAAGCGTCCGCAAACAAACACCGACGTCCAGTAGACTTTGTAGTAGGGGATTTTGTCTAGCTTACAAAGCGACACCTACGTACAGAGAGGCCCAGCCGAAAGCTCGACTTCCCAGTAGCTAGCCTATATAAGATTATCTAGCAAGTAGGCCACGCTTTTAAGCTTCAACTACCGGATTCAATAAAAGTATACCCTGTCTTCTCCCCGGATAGACTACGCAAGGCTACCTAGAACCCTATACCGGGACAAATTAACCTAGAACTACTACCTGTTAATATTACAGGTAATGACAAATAGGAAGTTCAGAACATCCTTGTAAGCAAGGGCCGTAAGCACCTATACTACTATATAAAGTAGCTAAATAGAGACGAGGACTTATAATAGTATCCTGCGTCTGATTACAAATACGCCCCTTATAAAGTGAGAGACTTCTACTTAGCTAACCTAACTCGACCTAGCCCGCTAGCTCTCTTAATAGAATAGTTAAAGGCTTGGGAGGATGGAAGGGACGATTACGATAATTTAGACAGTGATTTAATCATAGATACACGGTCGAGGACGACCTTCTTTAAAAGGGGGGGTACTGTCACGGAGTTAGAAGAACTAGGGTTAGATTACGTGTAGTACGGCACGTGCGTGCCGCTAGCATTATATATATAAGCTCCTATTCCTCTAGAACTCTCTTCTCTCCTTACTTAGTTGTTCGCTCTTTATAGCAGTGTTCGGTTTAACTTAGTATTCATTACAGCAAGCAGTGGTTCACTCCACACGTTCACACTTAGGACAATAGATAAGGAGAGAAGGAGAGCTCGAGAGAGCTAGGAACTAAATACAGGTCGTGCGCGCTAGTACTAGCGCGCCTCGCCGAGCGAGCATGTGACATCCAACCCTCGTGACCATAACCGTCACAACTAAATTCTATATAAAACTCTTAGATAAGAGTTTTTAGATTATTTAAAAAACTTTACTTTCTCTTCTAAGATAGCTCTTAACTCTTTTATTATACTTTACTATTAAAACTATTTTATTTAGTAATAGTTTAGATACAATTTAGGATTCCTTAATAATTTCTAGTAGTAATTATTATACTAGAGCTATAATCTTAGTATAAGAGTCTCTAGGGAGACTCTTACAGGCGTCGTGTGGGCTAGAACTCGTATCGCTTCGTATTGCCCGCACAGCCACGCTAAGCCACACTAAGAGCCGCATGCGCACTTGAGCCTCACCTGCACGCGTATGCGGCTCTTTGCGCCTACGTAGCGGCACTTCCACATGTCGGAACGACATAAAAATAAGACAGATTTGTAGGGTTAATTAAGTACTGTCTTGTCCTCGAAGTATGTACGTTTCCGACAGGTAGAAGTGCCGCTACGAGCCGCCTTCGCGCGACGGACGAGTTTTCAAGTTTTGATGTTCCTGCTAACTCACCACGCACCCACTTTTTCTTGTCTAATCTAGTAGGTATTCCCACGCCTTACCCAATCTAGTAGGTATTCAAGGTTTGGAGTTCCTGCCTACACGAAGCCTTCTAGAGTCTCTTTGTGAAGGTTCGATTTCGAGTTTTATAGTGAATGGATTCGCTTGAGTAAATAGGGGTATTCGGTATTCCGTAGCTATTTAGTTAGTTCCACCGCGAGGAGTTCTCTCCTTCTCTCCTTGCGGACAATCTAATCAATATCCTACCCTGATATATTGTCCGCCTTTTACGAACTAATACGATCGATATAGTCGTTGTATTCTATTATAGCTAACCAAGCTTTTAGTATAGGCTTCGAGGGCTGGGCTAGAGACCAAAATCTACAACTACCTAGCGGATTCGTACCTTGGAATAATCTACTAGACCCTTAACCTTAACCTTAACCTTAACCTGAACACTTTAATACTAATAACCTTTACTATTACTGTAACAACCCGTAGACACTCTCCTAAGCCGCGACCCGAAACCCTTAAGTATTCTAACAAATATTTAAGGGTATCGTCAAGGGTTTAGAAACATCTAGACAAGTATATACAGAGGCCCTTCGAGACGAAGAGGAAGCAAAGGAAGATACTTAGAAACTCTAGAATAAGTATACGTAACTCTACAATTAATTCGTTGTACTCTAGAAACAGAACAGTAAGCTTCGAACTACTGCTCAAATAGCTCTAGTTGCTCCTATACCCCTACTAGTGAATACCTTATAATAATAACAAGTCTACGTTGCGCGTTCCCCGGTATATCCTGATCCTATTAAATTCGGTGGTAAGCTTCGATCTCCCTCTAACCTTCGTAGCTATCTTATTAGCACAAGAATTAAGCTTTAGCAGAATCGGGATTAGTAGACTAATAAGACTAACTATATAAACTACGTTTTGAGCACTTTGGAAGGCGAAGTACGCAAGTATATTAACCCTTATATTAACGAACTTAGAGAGTACGGTCCGGCTTTGTAATCTGTCAACGATATCTTTACTACCTTGAGCAATACCTTTAGTAATCCCTATTTACGTAGTAATGCCTTTAACAAGCTCTGTAAACTTTAATAAGACAATATAAGAACTAACGAGTTCCTTGCCAACTTCTTATCCCTCTGTATAGCATTAAACTCTTAAGGATACGAAGCTTGCACCCTCTTACAAAATGCTCTAGATTCTAGGGTCGCTGATCGCGTCTTGCAGAACCCTCTCTATAATAACAAACTCCCTCTTACGAATTTAGCTACCCTTGTACGAGATGCCGACCATGTCTACCGCCGCGTTTTTGGTGAGAATTTTCTTTATAAGAAGTCTGCTAGTAGTCCTCTACAACCTATTAGTCCTCCGCCTACTTCGGCTCCTGTTTCTACGGCGGACTCTAGTTGTGATCCTATGGATTTGGACGCTCTAAAGATTAGTGGCAAGGTAGTTTAGACCAAGAAGGATATCGAAGACAAGAAGCGCGCGGTTATGTTGGAGGAGAAGAAGGCTCGGAAGGAATATCAAATAAAGTATAGCTTGTACTTTTATTGTGATTCTCCTAACCATAACTCAAAGACTCCCTGTCCTAAGTTAGAGAAGGCTAAGGAGGCGAAAGCGAAGAAGGATGAGGCGGGAAAAGTATAGTCTCTAGTAATAGTCGCCGTTAGGGACGTAAAAGGAATAAGATATTAAGGCTCTCTTTACTTAAGGAAAGGTAAAAAAACGTTATGGAAGTCCCTTGTAAGGTAGTCTACAAGGATCTTAATAATACTAACAATCTATATACTACTTCTACTACTTATTATATACTCGATTCTAGTACTTTAGCTCAACACTTTATCGATTCTGCCTACGCGTAACGAAATAGATTTGTTTTAGAACTACTCGCTCGACCACGAAGTCTTCACATTATAGACGGACGGCCTTCTATTACGGGTGCTATTATATATACTATTACTTTAGATTTAATTATTAGTAAGCATATCGAACGTTAGTAACGGTTTTACGTTACTACGCTAGTATCCCACGATATTATTCTAGGACAACCATAGCTAGCTCTTCACAACCCGAACGTAGACTAGATAGGACGAGTTATCGACTTTTGCTCTAGATTTTACAAGGCCTACTATATACTATAGCGCCTAGATACTATATAAGTTACTTGTGTAAGGGAAGAGGTACGAATACTACTGCCGCGGAAAGTAGGCGCTGCCGCTTTCCATAAGCTTGCGAAGACTTATAGAGTCGAGGTGTTCTCTCTGTCTCTCTTTGAAATTAACCAGCATTTAGAGAGATCTAGGATAGATTTAGTCGACTCTTCAGTTGAGGGATCTCGTCAGATTCGTCTAGACGATAGCGATAGCCCTCAGAGGATAGAGCGTATTTTGAAAGAGGAGGAGTCTTTTTCTCCCTTGCCTGATTTGACTATCCCTAGAACTCGACAACAGAGAGCCTCGGAGCTCTATTTGCGTAGCGTATTAATAGAAGACGTAGAAATCGCTTTACGACCAAAATCGATAGTTGATCCTACTTCTCTTTTGCCTTAATACTACCACTGTTACCTACCACTTTTTAATAGAGATGTAGCTAATATCCTACTACCGTATTAGGATTGCGATCTCTATATTAAATTAAAGCTAGACAAGACCCTGCCTTATAGCAAGTTATATAATATGTCTAAACCAGAACTTCTTGTTTTAAGAAAGTATCTCAAGGAACAGTTAGACAAGGGCTTTATTCGTATAAGCAATTCTCTCGCCGTATTACTAGTTTTATTTGCAAAGAAGCCTAGCGGCAGTCTCCGCTTTTACGTAGATTATCGACTTTTGAATAACATCACAATTAAGAATCGGTATCCTATTCCACTAATCCAGGAGACTCTTCAGCGCCTAAGCAAAGCTCGATACTTTACGAAGCTTGATATAATTACTACATTCAATTGTATTAGGATGAAAGAGGGAGACGAATAGCTTACTACCTTCAATACTCGATATAGCTTATTCGAATCCCTTGTTGTACCCTTCGGTCTCACTAACGCACCTACTACTTTTCAGGCTCGGATTAACAAAGTCCTCTGTCCATTTTTGGATATGTTTTGCACTGCTTTTCTAGACGATATACTAGTCTATTCTAATAACCTGAAATCTCACCGCGAGCACGTCCATTAAGTACTAGATACTCTACAATCAGCCGGCCTACATTTAGATATAAAGAAGTGTGATTTTGAAGTCTAGGAAGTCAAGTATCTTAGTATAATAATCAACACCGACGGCGTACGGATAGATCCAGAGAAAGTCTCTACAGTTGTTAATTAGTAGACGCCATCTAATCTTAAGGACTTACAAGCTTTTCTAGGGTTTTCGAACTTTTACCGTCGCTTTATTAAGGACTTTTCGTATACTGTTAAGCCCCTTAATTTTCTCTCTAGGCAGGGAGTATCTTAGTCCTAGGATTCGGATTGCGAGCATACGTTCTAGACGCTTAAGCGAGCCTTTATTTCAGCCCCTGTTCTTCGATACTTTAATCACACTAAAGAAGTAGTTTTGGAATACGATTCTTCGGACTTTGTATCTACAGCAATACTCTCTCAGTATTTTAATAGTGTTTTACATCCTGTAGCGTTTATGTCTAGGGTATTTAACCCCGCTGAGTATAATTATAAGATCTACGATAAGGAGCTTCTTGTAATTATACAAGCCTTTAAATCCTGGCGAGCTGAGCTAGCCAGCGTCGAATACCCTATTTCCGTTGTTACAGACCACCAGAATCTTAAGTACTTTATGACTACCAAGTACCTTACTCGTCGCTAAGTACGTTAGAGCGAGTTCCTGTCCTCCTTTGACTTTATTATTAAAGTAGCCCCTACAAAAGACCTCGTCAAGCCCAACTCTTTAACTCGACGCTCCTAGGATTTACCCCAAGATTCGGACGATCCCCGCTTAAAATACCAGGACCGGGCCCTACTTAAGGGTCACAATTTAGACCCGGCCTTACGATTGTCGCCTATACTACTAGAGGAGGCTACCGAATCTGACGACCAGAAGATTACCCGTATACTTAAGGAGGGCTATCCTAACAACCCCTTCTAAAAGCGAATATTAACTAAGATAAATTGTGTTAACCGTACCCCGTACTCTAAGGAAGTATCTTTATCGGAATATACGATTCGCGAAAATCAGCTATACTTCCGAGACCGTCTATACGTTCCTAATACTAATTTACAAGTGTAGCTACTTCAAAAGAGCCACGATTCTATAAAAAGTGGTTACCTAGGACAAAATAAGCTTTTTAAACTGATTTCTCGATATTATTAGTAGCCGAAGTTATATAGCGATATCGCTCAGTTTTATAGAGCTTATAAGAGTTGCGCTTGTAACAAGAACTCTTAGCTTCGTTATTAAGGCACTCTGAAACCACTTTTACTCCTACTTTAGCGTTAGACCGACTTATCTATAGATTTTATAGGTCCCCTCGCTAGGATTAATAGTTTTAACTAGATAATAGTAGTAACTAATAGGCTTTCTAAGGACTGTTACATTATTCCTTGCAAAACTACTATAACCGCTGCTAATCTAGCTTACGTCTTCGTACGAGAGATTTAGAAGCTCTATAGACTCCCTAGCTTAATTGTCTCTGACCGGGGAACCTTGTTTATATCTGACTTCTAGAAAGCTATCTACGATATACTACAAATCTAGGTATAACTCTCGATAGTATACTATCCTAAGACTGACGGTCAAACCGAAATTATGAACAAGTTAGTAGCGAAATACCTTCGTCTTTATTTAGACTTCGCTCAGAAGAAGTGGGTACAATATCTCCCCCTAGCAGAATTCGCTATACGGAATGTTATAAATAGCTCTACTAGAATGTCCCCCTTTTTTGCGAACTACGGTTACTACCCTCGACTAAGCTTTGTACCACCAAAAGACTTAGACTCTATATTACCAAAAGAACTAGCTAGTACTCGATTCGTATAGAAAATATAGGAGATCCTCGATTTATTACGAACTAATCTCCTAGCCGCTCGCGATTCGATAGAGTCCTCCGCTAATAATTCAAGGGACCTAGCCCCTGCTTATCAAGTAGGTGATTTAGTACTATTGAGTACTAAAAATATCCTATCTACTTATCCTATTCCTAAATTCGATACTAAGTTTATAGGACCTTTCCGAGTCCTTTAGAAGGTTAACTCGTATACGTATAAGCTGGACTTGCTAGTAGAACTCGAAGCAATCTATCTAGTCTTCTATACTAATTTATTAAGGCCAACTGTGGGTACTCTACTACCTGGGTAGCATAATCTACCAGCTATACTAGTAGCACTCGATAATAGTGGTCAGGAATTATGGGCAGTTGACAGAATTATCGATTCTCGGCGTCAAGACAGTCAATTTGAGTATTTAGTCTAGTAGAGAGGTTACGAGGAGACTACGTAGGAGCCCCTTGCGAATGTCTTTATAGGCTCTACATCTCGTACCCTATTCCATCGCTCTTTCCCTGATAAGTTACGACCTACGTCTGAGGAATTGCAAGCTGCTCGCGCTGCTTCTGTATAGAAGGGTTCTAGGATAAGGGGGGGCCTTATGTAAAGGTTCGATTTCGAGTTTTATAGTGAATAGATTCGCTTAAGTAAATAGGGGTATTCGGTATTCCGTAGCTATTTAGTTAGTTCCACCGCGAGGAGTTCTCTCCTTCTCTCCTTGCGGACAATCTAATCAATACCCCACCCTGACATATATCTATTAATAAAACACGCTTATATTAGGTTAAGGATTTAGAAACTTAGTAATTAATCTTAATTTCGGTAACTAGTAAGGCTAAGGCGGAATTCTAGGCTTATAACCTATTAAAAAGGTAATATAAGTGTTTAATATATTTAATTAACTTAGGGAGTAATCTAGAGGGGATTACTCCCTACTTATATATACCGAGGTTTAGTACGACCTACATTAGTCTTTCACGTGACCTAATGTTCAACAACTGTCGAGGCGTTGAAGTGGGTCATGCCTCACACTATTGGATATGGTGCGCAAGAGTCTGGACCCCAAACGATGCATCCACTTGATCATCCCTATGAAGGGCTACTAGATGGAACTTCTGGATGGGCAGATGGGATAGTAGAGTATCAAAAACAGCCTGCGCGACGCTTGATATACATTTTCGAATGGTTAGATGAATTGGCTCAGCAGCGCTTCAGACAAGAACTAGCCATCAAGCGGCCAGGGCGGACTGCTACTGAGGTTATGGAACTATTTGTGGCTGATCTTGAGCAGGGAATGCAGGGAATTGAAAATCAGAACATCCAATTTCTCGACGTTCGTGGGTATTAGAAGACAACCGACCAGAATCCATCCAGGATTTGAAAGATTCAGATGCCTTTAAATGGAAATCAGCGCACGTCTCTAGACTTGTGCACAGCCCTTCTTATCTATCTCATAATTTATCGACCAATTGATCTTCCTTCTTCCAAGACTTCAAAGATTTGGGCCTCAATTTCCATCAGCAATTCCTAGCGGTATTGTGAGAGCTGAAAGAGACCTCATCTTAGTTCGCGTCTATATTCGAGTCAGTACTCACTGATGAAAACCTGCAAGCCAGAACCTACATATTTGTTAT
This sequence comes from Hymenoscyphus occultus, assembly GCA_900536445.1. NCBI lineage: Eukaryota > Fungi > Ascomycota > Leotiomycetes > Helotiales > Helotiaceae > Hymenoscyphus > Hymenoscyphus occultus. The sequence continues at coordinate 13,161 of UNPT01000041.1, forward strand.
CACCGATTAACCAACCGACACCTCTGCCAAATTTCAAGATCATACCGACAATAACCTCACCTTCTGGTGCTTGAAACGTTTCCCAAACACCAGTCTGATGGTCGCTCCAGATGAATTCTCGATTGCTGTTTGTTCGTAACTGGGGTTCATGAGAAATCAGTTCTCGGATAAACATTAGAATTTCGTAGGAGAGAAATGTGTTACCTTCAAACCATTAGGCGGCTTATTGCTAAAGTGAACAGATATCTCATTTATATATTCACCTCCGGGTCCGTCAATTTCAAAGTGAGAAGAGTTCTCTTCCGTCCAAACACCGCCATCGCTTTCCTTCTGGAGACCAATAACACGCTGTGAACCATGGCCTCCACCAAAGTGAGCACTGATGCCGCAAAGCTCGTTAATAGACCGAACCCCGCTCGGAAAAGGTGCTGCAGGAGCACGAGCACGGCTTCCTGTGGGAACGTAACCACATAAAGACGTAAGGCTTCTGAGCTCCTGCTCGCTAGCTCCCCAAATTAAGGGTTCGTATTGGACAAAGTTGTAATTACGACTTTCCCTGCCTCCAAGTATCACTTCTCTCATTGTTGGATGTTCCCAGATGGGTGTTACCAAAATGCTACTACAGTCATCACTCCAGAGATAATCTTCAAAGTCAGTTGGGTATGGTATATCGACTTCGTAGTCACCAGGATCTTCCGAATAGTCGTCTACTACCGGTCGCTTACTTTGGAGTAAACCTAAGCGAACTATCCGCTGGCTATTCTCACCCCTCTGAAAATCGGATATAGCGTCAGCTTAATTTCCGCGGTTATGAAATGAAAACAAGGATGATACGCACGCTCAGCTGACCACTGATTCCAGTTATAAAATGGGAGCTTGCACCCAGTAAAGGGAGTCTTGCATGACGCTGTTGTGTAGATCCAAAGCAGGAGGACTTTCCAGTATTATAAATGACCTAGAGTACGTATTAGTCCAATTTAAATCTAAGGTGAAAGGGAAAAAGATGGCTCACAGTCAATCCTCTAATAGAGGTTACCTTTTTCCTCATCTCACGTTCGTTCCAGAAGTGCTTGTCTTCAAACACCGGTATGTGAAGTACAAACCCTGTGATCCAAACCCCGCTCTCAACTTCTATGAACTCTTTAAACACTCCTTTGGTTTTGTCGTCCATTCCAAACAAGCGTCTTCCATTCTCAAGAGCTAAAGATAAACCCACCAACGAGCCTTCGTATGACCAGAATATTTCCAGAACCTTTGGTTTTACGAATACATCCTCCCAAGAATGAACCCAATAGACTGCGCTCCCTTTTTGTTTCTCTGGAATGGGAGAGCAAACCACAGGAGAATACACACACGTAGATCTCTCTTGGATCTCATTCTTGACGAAATTGGGCTCTGGTCCATCTTTGATCTGCTTAAGTCCAGAAAGATATTCCTCCTTTAGCTGCTCACAGACGCCCCAGATTCGTCGTCGGTTGGCAAGACCCAGAAAAGCGCCCTTCATCCAAAGCCTTGATTTACTGATTTCGTGTGCCCAAAGGAACATCCCTTTCAAATATTTTCCTTGGAAGGTATTAGGAGAGTCTATTGGATATTGCAACTCAAAAAACCACAGCCAGTCGCATCTGATTCTTTCCTTCCAAAAGATTTCGTTGTTTCTGAGAACACAGTTTACGGTCCAAGAAGCTCTTGAAAGCATGAGTAGAGGCTCTGCAGGGAGCATATCCACAATCTTGTGGATGAGCTCTGAAGGAAGCTTTGAGAAGTCATCCTGCTTGACACATAATCCAATATTATCACTAGAACGTGGAATAGTGAAATTGTTGCTTTCGACTATAGCCTCAATAGCACTTTGGAGAGCAGGTGTGCTCAATGGAGAGACGACAAAAAGCTCCTGTCCTGAAAATGCGTCCTCGAAACCATCGATTGTCGGAGCTGGTTCGCCATAATTCAATTTCAAAGGGTCCGGGTAGCAATTGCATAACTTTGACATGACTGGTGCCTTGCTTGTCAGTATTTCCAAAGAAGTTTATGTCCACACTGTGTGGAGAGAAAATCCAGAGGACTAATTATCGTCCAGAAAGGAAGAGGTAACTCAACCTCCACGGAATGCGCTGGGAGGGAGGAATAAACTCAGATAGGACTTACTTTTATACAGAAGGTCCTTGTCAATATTATCGAACACGTCTTCGTCCTCGATGGTTGATCCAGTCAAACATCTGGCGAACAATTTGTAACAGGACCAGTGAAAAGGGAAAACAACATCCTCGAGGTCATCGTCATAATTAACATAACAACGAAATTCTCGTTCATCTCCGTCATCATCTGGTAAGTTTGGATCATCGCTTTCTGTGACCTTAATTGTATCAAAATACGTATCCCACCATCCCCAACCCGACACAAATGCCCTAGCAAACCGAGTTAATATGGTTTAATATGAATTTAGCTATATGATACTTACTTACTTACGCCGGGGGCTTGCGAGTTGAAACCGAGGATATGAAAATTTTCTATCCAGTTGACATATTCCTTGCTTACGACCTCTGGATCATAACCCCTCTCAGATTCATCATCCTCTTTGAGTTCGGGGCTTTTATCCCCTTCTGCTTTGCGTTGACGGATCGTAGCGCACCAGACTGAAGCGCTACATATCGCACAAAAGCAATCATGCTGAGGCATAATTCAAAGGTTCGAGATCTTTTCAATGTATCGTTTCTGGCATTAAAAAAATGCGATGTAAGAAAGGGGATGTGGTTGTGGGTGAGCGTTCGTATAAATATGCGAGAGCCGTGCCGCATACCTACCTAAAATAAATGGGGCAGCAATGTTTATTGCAAGTTGATAAGACCTTGGGACATTGAAAGCCGAACAACTCGGTAAAGCCCCTTTTTCGTAGAAACTTCAGGGATCGCTCACATACACTCCGTATATATCCTCTCCTTCATCCTCGACTTATAGTTCCGAGTTTATGTTGAATAACGAGAACCTACACAAGCCAATTTTCTGAACGAATTCGCTAGTGAAGCAAGTGGGCAACTGACCAATTTGTCATCCTAGCAACCTACATATGCCAGTTCTTCAGAGTCCCGGCATATCATACTTAATCAATCTACATCGTCCCATCTTTATCACAGATATCACCTCACTGCATCGGTCGTTACCTGATTGGGCTCACAGCATCTCCTTACAAATGAGCCACTCACTCATTCATGACTCTGAAGAACTATCGTCTCCCGCAAATGAATCCTAGCTCATTCATAGTCTTTCTAATACCTTGGACGTAATTGTAAATTACAGGAGGGAGAGGATAAATTTCGACGGTTTTCTTTCTGATTTTGGGGGCTTTTATAGATGTATCTTCCAATGAATTCGCTGTCATACAGCGGGTGCCTAGGTACGGACTCGATGTTGTACTACTTAAGCTCTCACGGAACACATCCCCATCATTGATACTACCCTCTTATCACACAAGCCTCAAAGAACTATCGAGGTGGTAACACTATCTCAGGGACACCCGCATTCAAGTGAAAGATACCAGAAGAATTCGCATATTGGAATCCTGTGAGGAAGTGATTTGTGTCAAAGCTTCATCAGCAACAAAACATCCGCTCAGGTGCTACTGTACAATGAAGCTACCCGTTCCAAACTCCCACCCCATCATCTTCCCAAAACAATAACTGAGCGGGCCATGAAGCCAAGAGCTCGTCAAAAGCAGAAAAAGCATAAGAGGCATATTCGTGTGCCCGTCAAAACCTGAAATACACAGTCCAATCCATACTTACGGGTGTAATCCTGGGGATCCTATGGATCCCGCGTTATACAGACGTTACTCAACCTGGGCGATCCCAATAAGCCATCCCTTTCTGGCTTATTTCGTGGAACATCTCTCCTGCTACCCGAAGATATGCAGATGGACAAATATATGCAGAGCTGGTAACCCTCCCTTTCGAATCAAGACACTTGCTACAAACTCGAAATTTGAAATCAGAAGTGAGTTATCAATATGCGTCTCGCTACTTCATTTCTCTTAGCCTTGTCGTTCTTTGGTTTTGCAAAATCACTGGAGCAATCTTCTGTATGTTTGAAACAGTGTGATAGTGAGATCGCGACTTGCGAACTGGGTTGCAATAAGAAGGAGGGTGGATGTTTCTACTACTGCGGTGCGAAGAAAGCTGTTTGTGTTGATAAATGTGGGAAGGTAAATGAGGTGCTCTACAACCACATTCATATTTCGAAAATCTCAGGCTTACAGAAACGCAGAACTCACTTTCGTTCCTCAATGAAGCTGAAGAGCTAGCTGTGGGCCTCCCCTATTTCTTTCTCAGCATGAAGAATCTTCTAAACGCTATCAACAGGAAACAACCATTTCACAATTCAAGCAACCACCCGGTCAAAAAGATAGCCCAAACATCTGCGATAAGAAGTGCCTCGCTCAACACAAAAGCTGCGTAAAAACCTGTCGCACTACTGGTGACCAGTCAAAAGCGAAAGAGTGCATCGAAGATTGCACGGACGACCAACTCCGCGAGTGCAGATTTAATTGCGAGGAAGTAAGATCCTCCTCTAGATCAAACTTGATACTGAAACTGACAGTCACTAATTTGATGATCGAAATAGGGCATCTCACCCTCGCTACTCGAAATTGAGCTTCCGAAAGCACCAGATGACAAACCTTGCATCAAGAACTGTACACAAAGCGCTGAGACATGTATAAAAGGATGCGATAAAGCGAAGGATAGTCTTTTTTGTGTTGCGACTTGTGTATTCGACAGATTGCCAGGATGCGTTACTAGTTGTGCTCAACACGTAAGTCCCTTTGTCTTCATAATCGATGGTGTGTTGACGAAAACTGCTAGAATACAACATCCGTCCCCAAGTTGGAAAAGTTGCATAATTCCAACCTTAGGGTTGAGCATAAGAAACAGGACCGCTGCAAGGCCTGGTGTGATCTTGTCGGTAGAAATTGCCTGGAGAATTGTGGTCTGAATATTTTCTGCCTTGCTGGGTGTTTGTTTAATAAGATACCTCAGTGTACTGCTTCTTGTCCGCCGCCTCCTTCTCGTGTAAGTGTTTTTCTTCAAAATCCAACTACTTCCATGTCCTAATGTAACAATTGCCTTCTAGAATGAGACATCGATGGTTATGTCTGAGAAGAAAACCAACTACACACCAGCGCCTACGCGAACCCCATCTCCACCATCTAAAGGAGACCGCTGTACTAAGTTATGTGAGCAAGAGGAACTAAAATGTAGCGATTCTTGTGGATGGAATCCGCTCTGTCATTGGAGGTGTTTGTTTAGGACTATGCCTAAGTGTGCGGAAGATTGTATGGTGAGTGTAGGTTGCACGCTCTTATGATGATACTAGATGGGAGAGTGCTTGCTAATGTTGCTGTGGTAGAATTCCACTTCTGTGAGTGGCTCTAGCAACATCTTTGAGAAAGCGAAGGATTGTGGGACTAGTCATGTAAGTTATTCTCCTTGTGGTTCAAGAGACGTGCTTGCGGGGTTGAGAAGAACGAGAGAAAGCTGATTGTGTATTCGTTATTTAGCTTGACATGCGATGAGTTCTTATCAATAAAAAAAAGGGAGGATGAACGGTTTCAAATATGATGTTTTCGGAATTTCGAAGGTGTTTTTGGATTATACGATAGGCGATTGGAGGAGGGTTCCTGCTACAATGAGGAGAGCATGGAGGGTCTAGAATCCAACCAATCTTATAATAGTAGCCCGGCTCTCCAAGATCACTTTTAGTGGGATATCAATGATCTCAGAGTTTTTCTTTCAAAGAGAAGCTGATCCTTGACGATAAAATAAGTTTGATATCTCGTCAGAAAAATAGTGCAGCCGGAGATATTCCAATGTTCATGACCATATCACGTGATACAACATGATCTAATTCATTAGGAAGGAACTAAGCTACTCGAGTACACCGAATTCTTTTCGTCCAAACTATTCTGAAGAGCTTTCAGAGTCTCAAAATAAAGTCAATCTGCTTTCTCTCGCTACATTTGCTCAGAATTAGAATTGCCCATCATTCTTAGATCATCTCCTACCCAAGTCCCAGGTGTACGATTTGGGGAAGGCCGAAAGTTCGGCGATAACGACCGACAGCCTCGTGGTATCAACCTCATACCTATTGCGACGATCACGGCAGTAGATAATCCACGACCCACGAATCGCATACGCAATTAGAACATGGCAGCTACCGCACTTGGATCTAGCAGCAAAGGTGCGTGCAGTTTTCCAGGCGCAAAATTCTCTGCATCGTACTAACCAAAAGCCTCACAATCAGGGAACGCTGAAGACACCCCGACAAAGGTTACATCAAAGAATGGCAAGGAGAAATTAAATGGCCCGATCAAGTTGAAAAAGCCTCCGCCAAAGCATATACGCCCTGGGAACTGGAGAGATGGGAGTGTTGTTGACGGTAGGTGGAGGGGCATTCGTATTGCGACGCGGCCCGCAACATATGCGCTGACGTCCTGTCAATAGACGATAAAAAGAAAGGAACCGATACCCCCTCTACTACGAATTCTGTACCAGCTTCGCCAGGCCCGGTTGTAAATCCATTAGATGAAGATGCGCGAGAAACTTTTGCTACGGGGCGACCGCTTGAAGATAGTCCGGATTTACAATCATGCAAACATTGCAAGAAGAGCTTCCTAACTACCGCGATCAAGGCGCATTTGATACAGTGCTTAGCTGCAAAAAAGGCGAAGGCGCAGAAGAAGAAGGAACAGAAGGAAGCACGCGAGAGAGAAAGAAAAGGACTGGGGGAAGCTCAGAAGGATGGGGATGGGGATACTAAAATGGACGACGACGACGACGACGAGGATGTTGCCCCCGATAAGAAAGGTCCAGAAGGATTAAAAACTGCAAAGAAAAGCGCAGGGAAGAAAGTCGAACTCGACGAGACCAAAAAGGGGAAGAAGCGCAAGGCAGATGGGGATGCTGAAAAGGCACCAAAGCCCAAGAAGAAGAAAGAGGAGCCCAAGTTGAAAGCTCCCAAACCCAAGGGTAATGCACCATTTATTTTATCTGAGACTGAAACTGATTTCTCCTCTTTCTCTAAATTTATTCCTCGATCTATTGTTAAGAAAGCATCTGCTAATCACAAAAAATGTAAAGGTCCAGTTGATGTCGAGAGACAATGCGGAGTTATGAAAGACGGACAGCCATGTGCTAGGTCTCTCACTTGCAAAAGCCATTCCATGGGAGCCAAGCGTGCAGTTCCAGGAAGAAGTCTACCATACGACATGCTACTCACAGCTTACCAGAAGAAAAATCAAGCAAAGCAGCAAAGTACGCCTTCTTTCCCCTATGACTCGAATTATTCATACTAACAAATTTACAGAAGCAGCAATTGATGCCAACGCTCCTCTCGAAGATGAAGAAGCTGCAAATGGGCCTGTTGACGAAGACGAGGAACTTACGGCAGTTATGGCAGGGCTTTCCAACTGGAATCCCCAACCCGTCGTACCTCCTCTCGTCCACATGCCCATCGAGAAAATCTATATGCGACAGAGATTATATGAACAACTACACAACGCCACTAACGGGTTCACTGTCAATATCTTCAAATGCGGTGACGGTGCGAAGAACCCCAATACTGACACCATCCACGTCGACGGCTTGACCGACGCCGACGGCGAGGTAGATTTAGGCGTAGGCATGGCCAACATCGCTGCACGCCGAGCCAGCGGGTTCAACATGCAGCTGCCACAAAGAAAGATTTCTGGACCAATCAGACCGGTAAATTGAGATTACGGTATACGTGTAAGAGGAGGTGGTAGTGAATAATTTCCATGAGCACATGAGCGAGCATTGATGGGTGTTTGGAGGTTTTTTCTTTTTTCTTTTTGGGTTCTTATGGTGGTTGGGAAAGTTGATAACTTTGTGTATAAGCAAGCAGTTGGAGTTTGTGGGCAGGCAAGGTATACTACATAGCTACGGCTTTGGGATTTGGGATTGGGAATTGGGATTGGGACTGAAATTGGTTTGGGAGGCAGAATCCTTTTTTCGTTGGACGGCGCGTTTTTCCTTGGGATATGTATTCTAAAGCTGTGGGATTGCCCGGTGGGGAATCCTTACAATGCAAGATTTCCTGAGGGTCCTCTTTATTAGATGTTTTGTTTGGATCTATTGTGTTTTGCCCTTTTCTGGCCCATTGCTCTTTCGAGTTCTGAGCGAAAGTGTTCCATTGGAATTGTATCCCGAGTGCGATGTTTTGTCTCGTATCCCGAAAAGAGACGAAGGGGTGCGATGATGTCTACGAAGTGAGTTTAACAACCAAGTACTCGCCACTGGCAACCTGATATAGGGAGGGGGAATATAACTCCTGTTTTGGCAACCTAAAATGGGAAGGTCCTGTAATATAAAGTTGATACTTCTCAAGGTGGCGTTGTTTTATGTAATTAGTTATTGATATATATTATATATGTGGTCGATTCTGCGGGTGTTACCTTATCTGTGTATTTTGTACTTTCAGGAAGCCGTGGGTGGAGAAAATTATCCACGACTTTGAACACCATGAATAATAGAGCAAAATCTTTTCTCTATCTAAAATATTGCTTTGAAATTTGAGTTGCCTCTGTACTCTATCTGATCTGTATAGTCGTCTATAACACGTCGATGGAGAATAATTCCGATACATCGTATGGTATTACAAAAGGAAATAGAATCAGATAGAGATGTCCGACATACCAGACTCCGCTGTCCCGAATTTCCATAACCAGCCAATCCCTCAAAAGATTGGTAAGATAGGCATTTTAGAAGGCTTTCTGCCAGCCTATAATGACCGTCCTCCCTCAACGTCACTCTCACTCCCTCTCCTAGCTTTTCTCCCCACAGTCGGCAGCAAAACCCATAGCCCCGCCAATCCAATCAAAACAGCCAAGATCACAGGCTGTAAGCTCTCAACCCCCCTCGCTTGCGCAATGGCCCCAACAATAAAAGGGAAAATCGCACCACCACTCCCTCCAAATGCCGCTGCAAATCCTACACTCCCAACATGTAAATGTCGCGGCATCATTTTCGTCACGAGCACCATAGCAGTAGGAAATAAGGGTCCTAGGAAGAATCCAAGAAATGCTACTGCCACGGCGGAGACGATAAGGACAGGGACGAGCCAGAACATAAGCTCGAGACCAAGGCATATGGCAATATAGAGGAGTATAGATTTGAATTCTCCCAGTTTGGCTGTGAGGAACGACAGGGCGATACGTCCAACTGCCATACCGGCCCAGAATCCACTTGCTGTAGCTCCAGATTGAAAGGAAGAAGCGAAGCGAATCTTGTTCATGAATACGACGAGCCAGCCACCGAGAGAGACTGGAGTACAGTAAGTCATCTCCCACAAGAGATAAAATGGGAGGGAAGAATACCTTCTGCTCCTACATATCCGAAAATGAAGAATGCAAACAGCCAAGTTAATGGGTTTTTGACAGCTTCTCGTGTTCGTCCGGTTTTGGCATTTTGGTCACTTGGATTTTCGATCTGATAGATTGCACCGCTCTGTTTCCAGAATGCACTCGCTGAGGTGAGTAATTCAACCGCTGCACTCGTAATCTACAAGTTTTAGTATCCTCCTATACGCCATTTGATAATACATCATACCATGAGATAGTAGAAGTAATACCACTCAAGTCCACCTTTGGTGAACATAAGAGTCGCAACGAGAGGCGCAACAGCAGCACCTATAGCATAACAACAATGTAAAAGACCTGTTACCTGATTTGCATCGGCCATATTGGCCAGCCAGGCACTCCAGGCAGCATCAACGAGTCCATTTCCAAAACCTACGAAGATAAATACGATGACAAGGACAGGGTACGGTGGATGAAGAGCAAGAACAACGAAGGCTACGAGATGACATAGTGGGCCGATGATGGAAACACCTCGTTGGCCCAGCCGAATGTGAACATGATTGTTTGCAATGGCGGCAAGTGTATAACCGGCGAACGGAGAGAGGAATACCAGAGAGACGACAGTGTAAGTCAGGTCATAATATTTTTCAAGCTACAGTCTATTAGCAATTGTGAGGAGCTGATCGTTGAGATATGGATTTTACATGAGGTATTAATGCCTGTCCCAAGTGTCAGTTATGATGCAAACGTTTCAACTTGACGATAATTACATACTCCATAGGCTCCATCATTCATCCCAACAATAAAAAACGACCAAAACGTCGCTAAACATCTCCACATGTTGATTCTGGGCTGATTCCATCTTTGACGTGCTTCAACTGCTGTCGGAGGCGGAACTAGTGCTCCTCTGATATCTTCAGTAACGTTGATGTACTTCTGAGCAAACGATTGTTTTGGCGTTTGTGGTAATGGTTGAAGTTCAATTCTTGGTACCTCAACGAGGTCAACTTCGGTCTGTATAGTCGTTGTCATAGTAGCCATTTTCTCCAATAAATATCGGGAAATCAGCGGTACTGAACGAGTTGCGAAGCCTCGATATTTTGGTATCAAGAAAGTTCCCCACGTTTGACTCCATATACCCCAGTGCGGGGGGAATGGTAGCGGGGAAAACGGGTCGGACTAACCTCGGATGACGATCATTATGAGTCGATAGTGTTCTGTATAGGTGAATGTGGTAGGTTCAATAGGAGTAGTTTACTTGGCGGTATATATTTGAGCCAATGAAATGGGCGCTTTCGAGAAATCAAAGCGTCAAAGAATAATCTTACGGAATTGCCTTGATTTTGTGGCCTTCTCTCCTTGGAGCCGAGGGACATTGGTTACAGTAAGCAATATAAAATGAGTCTTCGCCATACTGCTGATGCCATGTATTGCTCCTGAGATCGGGGCTACAAAATTCTGATGAGGAAAAATCAAAGACCGACAATCGTCTTGGACCATGTCCAGAATAAAAAGTAGGAAACGGGTACTCGGGTACAATTGAGTTTTGCCCTCCGCCTTGGCTTCAAAGGTGGGATACAAGTTGAAAATTCAATTGGATATCGTATCTGCATCAAAAGGCCCATAAAGTACTCCATAAATGTGAGATCAAACTGTAATTGAGTGGTTACATCTCAGTTGCGATTCATATTCGCAATTGAACCCCTCGCTTAAGATCAGAACAATAAAACAATTCGCGTACACGAGTACACCTGAGACCTAACAAGCATAATTGAACAAGATGAAGTGAATTTGTGAAAAGCTGATAGTGGCCTGATGTATGAGTAAAGAGGCAAAGGGAGAAAAGGGCTGACAGCACTTTACTCAGCATGGTCACTGTTGTGACAGAGAACACACACTCGTGTGCATCAATGCAGAATACGAAGTAAATATACACTCGCACTTTTCATGTCTTCCAGCCTTCGATAAATCCAAGATCCACCCGGTTCGGGTCATGCCGAATTTGTGGGTACTTGCATCTAGAATCCTGATTGGATGCATTAGGCGGTGGGAAAAAATCGCCCCAATATAAAGGGGATCGTGTCGGCAGGGCCATGAGACTACTATGATGAGTTAGCTGCAGCCTTAAGTAAGGTTGTCTTTGGAGACAAATCTGGCAGGTGCTTGCAATAATGGACAAGATTCCACTGGAAAGGGAAATCAAGACCATACTGTACATCCAGAAAGAACCTTGAGTTAACGCCGAGTGATGTGAGTCTTTCTTTTTATCTTTCAATACCTTCCATGCCACGGAGATTGCTTCAAGATTCGCTCGCTTAAAAATTTAGTTAATTCTTGACGGCGGGAACTTTTTGATGTTGGTTTTGACTCTCGTGATCGCTTCTACCACACTCTCGCCGCCACACCTCACCTCGACCCGCTTGTTCTTGTTGCGTTATTGTGGCGAGAACTTGGCCCAAATCGAAGGTATCAAAGAGCGATTCTGTCTATTTCTAGAGTGTAAGCACCTCCTGGATATATATACGAGTTTTCTTGGTCGAGTTTCGTCGCCAAGGGGGATTGTGGGGAGAGGGGGGCGAGGAGCTCTTTTCCTACCCCGCGCCCTTCTCTTGTCAACAGACCTTTTTCCTCCATAATCTTCCCGAAACTCATACAATTGTATCTCCTTGTATTTGTTGCAGCTTCAAGTTTTATGTGATTGATGTTTTCCCACCGTTATCCTCACCGCTATGACTGTTACAATTGTGCTCACAACGTAACCTCATCTTGCTGACCATATGTCGCATGCGTTTGGTCAGTCAAATGGGACTACCACGATTTTCTGTCAACCGGGGCGGTGAGTTAAGTTATTGATAACCGATGATGCAAAATGTAACACTGAACAAGGAACCTCGTGTTAAAACAATTACTAAGTGAAGTACATGAAAGCATCTCGTATTCCTACCTTTTTCTGAGCTTTCGGTCAGACCATTAGAAGTCATGGGCTCAGTAATATGCAAGAGTTACCTCTCAAAAGATTTCACACTGGATTTTCAGCCAATAAGAAACATGCGTCCTCTGTTTTTGTGTCACAAAGAACGCCGGTTAAATCCGTATCTGGTCCGACGTATCTGTTTCGATATTCGGTCTTCAAATTTTCCATTTCGGGTAAAGATATTCAGGTACATTTTCTCGTATTTTCCAAACACGAAACGTCACTTTGAACAATCATTCGTCTGCGTGTTTCCTACCTAAGCAGTCAATATTCATCGGGGCCTACTTATGTATCACGCGTTCTCTTGAACTATAAATCTGATACTTACCACTTTCATTTTCTTACACAACTTCAATTCAAAAGGTCCATATTTGGGAACTTCTTCGAAAATTCGCCCTCGCATATCATCTTTGCCAAACTCATGATGGTATCCATTCAAATCCTCTCGCTCTTACTCTGGACATTTGGTCTTACGACCGCTTTGGAGGACAACAAAAGAGATATCATACCCAGTGGGCCAATTTACAAATTGATAGCAAAAGGAAATGATGGAGATACTCGTTTTGATGGTCTTGAATGTATGAATTCCGCGAGAATCCTCTACTTGATGCAGTCTTGGACTAATCGTATTTCCCGGTTCACAGTAACCGCCTATCACTCCTTCGCTGGCCAAGCCGACGCTGTATTCACAAATAAAACCAACTTCGCAGGAGGCTGGCTCAACGACACTACACCACTGTTCCATTTCGGAGGGCCCAATGATTGGCAAGCTGGTCTCAACCTGTATTACAGCACTGTTGAAATGTACGATGCTTGGTATGTTCCCTCATTCTATCAATCTCTGTCAGTAAGCTGATTACTCGATACCAAGGATGAAAGTTACTGTTGATCTGAATTATAACGGAGAGGCCGAGACTGCAGCGATTGTAGATGGGAAATTGATCTACAATAAAAGCTTTTCTGTGTCTTGGGTCGAATGGTTAGGTATGAGCCCTCCCTTTCCTCTATTGGGTAGTCCAGGGACTAATGAGAACTAGCATGTGAGTGGGTTAGACTTGTACCTCAGCTGTTCTATGTGCGCTATGATGCACAAGTGTCCATTCCGAGTAATTGTGCAAGGATCGATCTCATTGTGGAATACCTCGAGTGATCGCCTATTTAAGCGAGAAACAGGAGGGTGAAGTCTGATCCAAGGGTTCTGAAGTAATTACTGACGCCAATTGTTGAAATGAGAGACATGAAATGAGAGACATAGCATATAATTTGTAATAAATCATCAGTCATAAATTCATTGTCATCTAAAAAGAAGTGTACTTGGATAAGATTAAATAAATCCCCTTCGTCCTCCTCCCAATAAACAAGATCCCCGTGCATCCAATTTTCATAATAACATTGACCCACAACCTCAAATCCCGCTTTTTGTTCTCTCAGAATTATCGGAACAACAGAACCATGCACTATGCAAATCAAATCATTTTCCTTCATGAGCTCTGGACCTAATCTAAAAAGTCCATCAGCACTATAAAACATCCTCTTTTGGTGGACGAAACGCAGACTTCCGATATCATCGGATCGCGTAACGAGATCCGGGTACTTCCCTGGAACGTTGAATGCACAATTATAGTTCTGGTAGGCTCGAAGCATATGATTAATAGCATTTTCGCGGTCAGAAGGAGATTTGAAAACACTCATATCTTGTGCCATCAGTACAAGCAGGATTCTCTTATATAGGTCATCTTGATCTCGTTCCAGTGAAACCCGCTTTTCTGGAGTTAAGTTCAGACCTAAAGAATTTAGAACTTCATCAATCCTGAAAAGCTTATTCAATGGCAGGCGCATATCCTGTGTCACAGATGACTGTGTGACTATCTCGCTAACTCTCTTTCCTCTAACAGGCAGACACTTCGTTGTTGTCATTTTATCGACTGTTTGGTGTTGGTAGCCACTGCAGGCATCAAAATTTTGTCTCGAAGCTAGCAAAACTCCATCAAAAGGATTTCCTTGCGTCCTCTTTTTCACTCGCCAATCAACTACCCAGCTCGGCAACGATCCAGGAGAGATTGCACCCCGAACAAGGCCAAGAATAGACAAGGAGTTGGTCGATTTGATTATTGACTCCGAAGCTATCGTGTATGCATCATTTATCCCGAGTCCATAATCAGGTACGATCTGGTTCTCATTTGGTTCTTGAAAGGCCAAAAAAACATAGGTTCGATATCGCGGGTCTGAGGCATCCATCCAAAACGCCAGTGTATCTAAGACGCCCATGAAAATGTTTTGTTTTAAGGCATCATGCTCGATCATTTGGCGAAATTTTTGGATTTGCTTAAGCGTGTTAGAGCCCAGGGCTTTTGGTATTTGTGCTTTGTTTGGAAAGTCTCCTCTGAAATTGTACGTCTCTCCTGTTTCAAGATAAAAAGCAAGGTCACCAAGTTATCCAATACTGCGATAGGAAATGTCTCTTTTCCAAAAAGCAAGAGAGGTTCTTGTGAAAGGACAACCTCTTGAACGATCCAAGCTCTAGAGAACCAAGACTTGTTCAGAGTGTTTATTATGCTCCTAATGAATTCTAAGTCATCCTGCCAGTTGGAATCTATAAAACTCCTTAGGTACTTATAGCATGGACATGTATTATAGACAGCATCTTACCCGATTTGATGGCAATAACTTTCTCGGAAGAAAAGAGCCCTTCGTCCTCCGGAGGCTGCTATACCCAGTCGTGGTGATGACTTCCAAGAGATTCGCAACGACCAACATGTCGCTATCTGGCTTACCAAGCCAGATAATCGTCCTCCTTGCCTGTGTGTAAACGTCCTTCATCATTGCAACTTGGCTGTTTCTCTCCTGGACATCATTCTGATTGATGCAAACTTGATCTGCCCAAATCGTTCTCACGGAGTGGCCAGGAGGCGCACCTTCAATCAGATTTTCGAAAAGGTCGCAAAGGTTCCTTGTGATGCGCACAACGCCAATATTGCTGATCTGGATGGGACATTTTTCTGTAGGAGCCCATTGATAGGTCTCAGTGCTTTCATCGTAAGAGGTTGCTTGACCCCAGGTATACGATAGAGCTTCGTACTTCGGATTCTCTTGAAGGTCAACTTCCTTGAGGCTGAACGAGGTAGTTGAGGTGTTATTAGTCTTCGAGATGTGCAACTGCAGAACTCGTATGGATGTTGGACTGGAGAGTGGTGTGTACTGATAGCCTTCCATAGCAAGAAACAGATGATCTTGTATTTATCTCGGGATTTATGCTTTTGTGGGGTTAATGGCATCCGTGGAGACTTTGTTAATGCTCGTGGAATAAGAGTTCTCACTTGGCTCCTGTCGTATCCTGTCATGTGTTTTCTTGTGTAACGTTGCCCAGGAGCGGTACCTACTTAAACAAAAGGTTACCTATCTCTTGTATGTGGAGCACTAGAAAAACAAGCTTTTGTTCAGGAGGGGGAAGAGTACATCAAGTTTCCTTATTGGATCTGCTCCCAGTGGACAAGATAAATGGCACCAAACCAGTCTGGTAAGTCTGCCACTTTTGTCTATAGGGAGGTCTGTAATCAAGTAACACCGCATATTCTTATCCACCAATTGAAAAGGAGCGGTAAATGTGGTGCCAATATCACCGTTTTTCGGGACATTGTCGGTCTCCCGGCTAAGCCCTAAGATCAAATCTTTCTATTCTTAGACACGCCCTATCGCGAATACTGGACTTCTAATCTTTAATTTGAACTTGGGAAACGCATCTCTTCACATCTTAGATCTATGCACGAGCATATAGGGCATGAGTTCCGGCTTTAAACACTTTCAACTAATTACCCTCTCGCAGGCCATGGCGTATTGTTTACAGGTGGGTGATGTTAGGAGGTTTGCTGTTACTAACGATTTGTATAGAATTGCTAGAGCTTTCGAAGAAAACTTTCCCCTCCCCATCCTCTTCGATTCTCCTGTTTCTTTGTCTTTGCATACTTCTTTTGCTTTCAGTCACTCATTTGTCATATATACCAACCACATTCGTTTCTAAAACCTTGTAAAGAACCACGCAACTTTTCAATTTCTCTACCGGTGTTCGCTGGTTGGTATGCTATGATAAGAAGAAGACTATCGGGTTGTTCACTTGGAAGTGAACTCGTTACTTGTATCAAAGATGTCAAACAAATATAATAAGATTAATAACTAAGTTGAGCACGAAGCTCCTATCTAATGGCAGACGTGCCAGTCTTATATAGAACCTTCGTCCTCTGTCTATTCGACCCGTTCGACCCGGGTCGACTTCGTCCCAGTCGTCCCAGTCGAACTATATCACGTGACTTCCAAAATACTAAGAAATCCTTGGATCGTCTAGCTGGCCTGCTGCAGCTATCCGATCCTCACTATTGGTTATATACAGATGGGTTTTCCTGTTAGCGTAGTATTGTCTGAACCCATAGTCTCAAATGTCAACTAACGATCCCGTGATCGTAACAAGATAGTAGTTATAGTTAGGTATATTCTTTAATAAGCGCCTTAATTTATTCCTTTTAATTATAGGTTAATCTTTTCTATACCTTCTAAAAGTACTAGAAGAGCTTTTTATTCTTTATTTAATATATTAGATTAATAATATTAGAAGGCTTATAAGTTATATTATTATAAAGGGTTACCTACTATTCTTCTACTTCTAGGGTAGGAGAGTAACTAGGATCTTTTTCTTAAATACCTCTTTTAGATATTTCTTTTACTAACTTGTCTAAAAGAAAGAGTAATTCTATAACCTTTTCTTCTTTTTCTTTATTATTTTTATTTACTTCTTTTTTATTTATAAAGTTAAAGCCTAAGTTATTATTAATTAGTTTAAGTAGTTTATTCTACCTTTAATATATATTATATATAGTATTATATAACCCTTTATAAAATCTAGTCTTATAAATCTACTAACTAAGAGAATAGATTTTAAGTTAAACTCTAGTTATATCTTAAATCTTTATAGCTTTTATACTAAGTTAATTATTATTTAAGGTATTATATATAATCCTATATATTATTCTATAGAGTAGGATTCTTATTTATATTTATATAATATAGTTTATTTAGTTTAAATCTAAGTAGTTTAATATTAGTAATAAGTTCTACTTATAGTACTTAAAGAAAACTTTTTAATTACTATATATATATATTTCTTAAGTATATATTTTACTAATAACTTTTCTTTTATACTATAATCTTTATAATAATATATATAAAAACTATTTTAGTTAATACTACTCTTTTACTTATATCTTTATTAATTATAATAGTTAACTATCTTTTGATTATACTTCTACTTTTAGTTTATAATATAATAATAGAGGATTTTCTTATTTAAATATAATATTATAATTCTATATAATCTTAAAAGATAATATTAGACATAAAATAATAATAATAATACCTTTTATAGTTAAGATTTAAATTTAAAAGAGATTATATATACTTAAGAATTATTATATATAACGGTTCTGACTATCACGTGCCACTTGTATCACGTGGCGCCGCTTAGCGACCCACACCATGTACGTAGACTCGAGCTCCCTCGAGCTCTCCTCTTCTCTTTAGCTTAAAATCTTCGAATAAGACAGTTCTACGATTCTATAACCTATACCTTGGACGCCCACGGGCAAAATATCGTACGTGTTATTATATTATATTTATATACTACTTTAAAGAAAACTCTATAAAGCTTATTTTAATATCTAATTATTAAGATCTTTTATCTTAAGATTATAAATAATAAAAATTATATAAGTTCTTAAAATTAACTTCTAAAATAAAAAAAGGGTTAATATATTTATATAATTATAGAAACTAGAGTTAATAATATTTCTTTCTAAAGAGATTATTGTGACGGTTATGGTCACGAGGGTTGGATGTCACATGCTCGCTCGGCGAGGCGCGCTAGTACTAGCGCGCACGACCTGTATTTAGTTCCTAGCTCTCTCGAGCTCTCCTTCTCTCCCTATCTATTGTCCTAAGAATAGAGTGTTGTTTATTCCGACTGTCCAGAAGCACGTCTGTCACAATTATAAATTTAATCTTAAATAGATTTTTAAAATAGTTATTATAATAAATAATAACTTATAATAATAATAGTAAAAGAAAACTAACTATAAATATATATAAAGACTAAGACTATACTATAAACTCTAAATAAATTTAATATATAATAAAAACCTTATTATAATCTTATATCTAAGTAAGTCTATAATAGTTTTTATATAAGAAGTTATAAAGTATCTATTCTTAAATATTTAAATAAAAATAGGCTATAAGCTTTCTCTCTAATATAGCTTATTTTTTTAAACTACTATAATCTAGTTAGTAAAGAATCTAATTACCTTAGATATTTATTTATTTATTTCTATTTAACGTCCGGCGGATACTAACACCTAAAGGCTAGCTCTGTGACGGTTCTGACCATCACGTGCCACTTGTATCACGTGGCGTCGCTCAGCGACCCACACCATGTACTTAGACTCGAGCTCTCTCGAGCTCTCCTCTTCTCCTCAGCTTAGAATCTTCGAATAGACAGTTCTACGATTCCATAACCTACACCTTGGACGCCCACGGGCAACATATCGTACGTGTCGTCACAAGCTCCTAGGTAATTCCTAGACAGGACAAAGGACGCTAGGAGGGAGAATCCCCCCTAGGCTACAGGGGTCGCGAATAGGAAAGCCTATCTACTAGTGACAGCTTAAAGAGAGACCCCACTTCCGGGGGATCTCCTATATATAGTTACAAGAGAGAGCAGTAATAGACAAAGGAAATAAAGGACAAAGGAAAGGTGTTTATAAGATAGACTAAGTAGTAACTAAGTCGGTTCGAAGAGGGCAGATCTCGTTAAAGAAGTTAGTCTTTAAAAGGAGCTCTCTGAAGAGGTCCTCTGATCAAGGGCCAAAGAGGATTCCCGGGCCTCGCTTAGCTCTCGCTACTAGCGTCGGTGCTCTTTGTTTAACCCGACGACAGTAGAGTAGGTGGAACAGCGTCTTCTCCTTCCCGTACGAGCAATCGCTTAAGGTAAGTAGCATATCGAGGTGCCGGAATCGGACGTGGTACGCTATAAAGTCCCCGTGGCCGGACCTCAAGGCGATTAACCTTCCGAGGAAGTCTCGGGGAAGCTTTAGCGAGCGCGGCTTAGCGACCTAGGCTAGAAGCCCTAGCCTCTTGTACGAGGCTAGTAGCGTTGTTTGCTAGAGCTTGTAGGCGAGCTCCTTACTGTTTTCCTTAATTACCCGCTTAAGAGTAACTGTACAAAGCGGGGGGATAGAATAGGGGGGTTTGCGAGCTCCGAGTCCTGTAGCCTTGTCGGCTATCTCGTTCCCGGAGATACTAATGTAGCTAGGGCACCACCTAGTACTAATCTTATTAGGAAAGTCGGTTGTATATTAGTAGACCCTAGTAAAGACCTCCTGTGAGGTGCCGAGAGACTAGTAGGTAACCTGTAGAGTCGCTTCGAGGTTATCTAGACAAATCTAACATTTCTCTGCCTGCCCCCAAAAGGGGGAGCTAATCGCTAGCTCGAGTCCGTAAAGGGCGGCCCTAGCCTCGGCGTCGAAGATCTCTAGGGAGCTACCAAAGGAATAGGCCTTAGTATGAAGGACAACCCCGCCCCTAGTTAGGCACACCCCTCCCCCTGAATCGCCCGAGTCGAGCCGGGAGCTATCTGTAAAGACAACTAGGTCGGAGGGCGGAACTGTTCGTAGAAAAGAGAGAAAGTCTGCCTTATATTGTTCCTTGTTACTAAGTGGAGAGGGACCCGCTACCTTAGCGAGCCTTTTGGCTCTATCGAACCCTTTTAGCCACAGGGCTAGTTGTATTAGGTCTATCTTCTCAGAGACCGGGAGGGCCCTCCGTTGTCTATAAAGGAGCCTTGAACTGCTACAAGGGTTATCTAGACATCTCTTTAGCGGGTGTAGAGGGTCGAGACGCCTGATCCTTGCTTCAAGCCCTTCGCTCTTAGCGATTAAGGTGATTTTAGAAGCAAGAAGCCCAGATTCCTTTAGAAGAACTAACGTCGGAGTAGTCTTATAAACCGGGAGGACTATCCTCCCACATTTACTTACTACCTTGTCTAAGGTCGAGAGGTGTCGGCTAATCCCGTTCCTAATTCGCTTCCTTCCTAGGCCTTGTAGACGGGTCCGACCTAGGAACCAGGTCTCGCTACCAAAGTAGGCGACTAAGAGGATGCAAGCTGTGACCGCCTACTTTAGAAGATAGGGGGTTAAGCCTCGGACTGTATTTGTAGTACTCTTTAGCGTATTAGTAACAATTGTAGGCTTAGCCGCTATTCGCTTAATATGTCCGTAGGAAGATAGTCGAGAGTCAAAGAAGACACTAAGCCACCGAAGCTCCTTACAGGGGGGGATTACTCTTTCTCCGACTATAATGAAGGGAGGAGGGCGGATACCTCTTCCCCTCTGTCGCCTTTTCCGAGAGAAGTGGATTAGCTTAGACTTATTACTATCAAAGGTGACCCCCTCCTTAGTACCCCACTCTAGAGCAGCCTCTACTTGTCCTGTAAGAGTCTCTATATTCTCCTTTCTACTAGCTCCTATAGCTAGGAGCGCAACGTCGTCGGCGTAGCCGAACCTTTGTAGTATTGGGAGAGTCCCTAGTCCAGGCGGTAAAAGATATATATTAGTTCAAATATACAGTAGAGTCGGCCTGCTTCTCTCTACGCTAGAAGCCTCTACAACGCTTTTCCCCTGTGTTTCGCCTCCCAGGTTCGGAAGAGAGGGGGACAAGGCCTCTCTATCTACGTCTCCCTTACAGTTTGCTCCTTAAGCTCACGATGACTAACTAGCTAGCTGCTCTCTACGCTCTCTTCGTGAACCGACATGCGCCTCCGTCCTCTCGGGCTATATAGACAGTGTTATATAGAGCAATGAATTACTATCCTCCCTTCTATCGCTGCTATTATATGCCTCGCCCTAAGGGTTTGACCCCCCTTCGCGATACCCTGCTACATCTCTGCTATACACTAGCAGGGCCGACTATGCCTCGTAGGATTTGCGTAGAATATACCCCTAGCCAGGTAGCGTACTCTACGTGTTTCTATCCTACTAACCAAAGCGAAGCTTCTGTCTTTACTACGTACTTCTAATCCCTAGCTTTCTGTCGGCTCAGTCCCTGAGCCCCGTTTGTAAACAAAGTGTGCCGGCCTTTCTGTCTTGTATGTTGTAGAATCGCCTTTCCGGGCGTATAAGTAAAGAGAGGGCTAGTATCGTATACTCGGTGATTCGTAAATTGTCGTCGGGCCTGTCTCAACAGCGGTTCTTCCCTGTAATATGCCCTTCTAAAGAGAGTCCCTTTACCTCCGCAGAAGCAGAGGGGTTAAAAGAAGAGGAGAAAACTCTATCCGAACCATTTCCCTCTATTTATCCCTCTCCTCGATATACGAGATCCTAGCTCTTTACTGTCCTTCCCGGCTCATCTACCCGCACAGCGTATAACCCTCCTTTATACTTCCTTTTTTAACAGAAGCTCAGTTCTCTTCTTTGCGTAGGCCGACCGTCTCAGGGGGAAGGCCGTAATCCTTGAAATAGAGACCTCTGCTCTATACTAGCCAGCGGAGCCCCCATTTTTGCCGGTCGTGAAAACTCTGCAAATGCCGCCCTAGAGGTGCCCTATCCGCCTATGTAGTTATTGCTACTTAGAAATTCGACCGCGTAGATGTCGAAGATATGCCTAGTCGCAAGGCAGGGAATCGGACGATTAGGTGGTTTTTAAATCTAGTAGCGTTGGCTGCTATTCCTCTGTTCTAGTGAGGCTACGTCGCGATACCCTCGTTGGATTACCACGACGCTTGTACTAGCTCTAACGAATGCGAGAATATCTCATCAGCTCTAGGATAATATTGCAATCCTAGGTTCGTAGCCAGCGCCTCGTACAGGCTGAGATTTCGACCTTTGCTGGCCAAGACTAGCTTATCTTTTCTCTTAAGAGATTTAAGTTTTAGAATCTCTAACTTATATTCTACTTACTTTTAATATTATACTTATATCTAAGTTATACTTATATATACCTAGATATTATATAAGACTTATATCTAAGTTTCTCGACTATACTAACTTTACTCTAGAACCTTAACTATATTATTATATACTTTTCTTAGTAAGGTTTTAATATACTTCTTTAATAGTAAACCTTATAATATCTTAATATTAGTATTTTAAAAAGTATAATATTAAATCTTTTATATTTATTCTTTTAATAATATATTATAACTATTTACCTTCTTACTTAATAGTATCTAGACTAGGGTTTAGACTATATTCTATAAAGGTATTATAGTTATACTATAAGTCTAATAAACGATATATAACTTATATAGTAGGTTTTTATATAGTTATATATATAAATAATAGCTAATAGTATAAATAGAATAATAGATTTAATCTTCTAATATTATTTAATTATATTAAAAAAGAGGCGCGTTAAATATATAGCTTTTTTATAATATATAAGGCTTTAAAGGTTAATATATTTAAGGGTTTATATTAAACAGATATCCCCTGAGCGGTAATGATCCTCTCATAGGAGACTATAGAGCAGTAGGAAGGGGGCAGGTTGAACAGTATGTATTAGACTAGAGAGAGAAGAAGGTCGAGGCTCTAGCTCGGCCTTATACACCTGCACCTGGCTGGTGCACCACCATTCCCAATCGGGACTAGCTACACCTGTACTCCAGATACATCGCATTCCAGAATTCCTTAATAGTTTAGATAATTATTAGTTTTTACTAAAAGCGTAAAATAAATAAATAGATTTTACTATAAGTTATTTTTTATAAGTAATTCGTTACTATAAAGCCTATATAAGATAAGACCTAAATAAGAAGAAGAGGTTAATAAGGTTACTAGTTAAAGTAGATCTATTATATTATACTAGATTAAAGTTTTAGATTTCTTAGATACTTTAGCTAAAGAGTTAATAGTAGGTTTTAAAGCTTAAAAAGTTATAATTATCGAATAAAGAGTATCTAGTATAAAAAGGCTACTAGTTATATAGCTTACTATAGAAGATTATATTTAGGGTAGATTATATTTGTCGGGACGTAAAGGTGGTTTTAATCACGTGGCTGCACTAGACCACTTTGGTACTAGTGCAAAAGCTGGAGCCTCAAGCTCACAGCTTTATGTATAATAACAAGAACAAGAATCATCACCAAAAACCCAGAACCCAGAAACCTCTATTCTACTCGAGTAGGCCTGTATTCCTAACACTGATCAGTGGTTGAACTTACAGTCAACCACAGAACAGCTAGGAGTTATCAGAAGAGGTATGACTAAGGTGTAGCAGGCACCCTAAGTTGTACGCTAGAGGAAAGTCGATTTTGAGGTGTAGCAGGCACTCTCGAAACTTTCCAAGGCTTGATCTAGGTGTAGCAGGCACTATAGTATTAAGCTACGTCCATCACGTAGAGCAATATCATCGTTACGACAGGTCAAGAGCTTGAAGTCGAGGAGCGAACTTTGAGTCCCAGTCGTCCCAGCAAACGGACCAAACCACTGCGTAAAGCACACCTTTACAAGCGCAGTATCAACTATAAGAGCAGACCTCTTTGCTGAGCCTGTCTGTATGTCATTTCACAAGCATCTGGCAGTTTAACCGCTTTGAGGAGTGAAGAGCGTAATTCAGCTGCAAACGGAGCACTGAACGACTACCCACTACCTCACGATTTAGTATCAACAGCTTAACAGCTTTTACCTAACGACACAATGGTTTTAGTCTGTCTAGAAGAACATAAGGACCTTGTCGATACTAGAACATGGTATTCGATCGACCTGAAAAACTGCGAACAAGAGAACGTTAACGGCTTTATCTTGTATAGTATAGTATTCTACTAGCACCGAGTATACATGGACATAGAGTTATAGGAGATCTTTAGAGAAGACTTCTAGGATTAGAACGCTGAAATATAGAAAAAGGGAAACACAAAGGTTGTCCGTGATTTTAGAGATTTTCTTCGCTGTAACGGCGTCTACGTCACCAAACAAGGCAAACGAGTCTACGAGGCACTATAGAGTATCATAGACGAAGAAAAAGAGAACGAGTGGTCCTAAGAGGACGTCGAGAAACAATTAAGGATGTCGAGAAGCTTTAATTCTCGCTGGAACCCGAATTATACACCAGAGTCTCGATCGACCCCAAGGAATTATACTCCGAGCCCAGCTATGCCCTCCAATACATACCATGCTTCCTAAAACATTTACATGACTCCTAAACTTTAAAACTTACAACCCTAGACGCCGCTAGTAGAAAGATTAGCCCTGAACCCAATTGTGGATGCACCTACCTAGGAAATGCCCCTTGTTAACCCACCAAGACCAATCGTCTCTACTCCCGCGAAGGAAGCGCCATTTTTATTCACTAATAGCCCTGTGCTAGACACAGGCGTGTCGAAAATGCTCACTGAGCTATCAAAACTTTACTCTTCCGAGGGAATGAAGTTTGGTAGCGAGCTATACGACATTCTGAACACCAAACTGCGTATCTTTGACGATTGCTGTCGTAAGGTTGGCCTCTCACGTAGCTAATACCACGAAGCGTACTCCGTCATGCTCAAAGGCAGAGCTAATGGTTTCTACTACGACAAGCTGGCAGGGAGGAACTACGATATCTACGATATGATCGACATAATAAGGAAAAACTTTGAAACAGAGGAAAATCGGCAGCTTTACTTACAAGAATGGAGAGAGACGACATTACCTCAAATCATACTAGTAAACCCGAACACCTCCCGTCTCGATTGTCTCGAAAAGCTCTTCGATAAACTTACTATTATTTAGCGCGGTCTGTCCGAATCCTACCGCTAAGATATTAGTATCCGCGACCAGGCCATTAGTGCTTGTAGAGGCGTGCTAGAATACAAGCTTGCTCTTTATGATCCCGCGGACACATTCGAGAAAGTGTGCGACTAACTACGCTCGTCTATTGGTACGGAAACTCGAACTCGTGAGGCCTAGTAATTTAATGTATACATCGATCAAAGTGACGTTAAAAGGACATCTGAACATGAAAACGACCTAGACGAAAACAGTCAGTATTGGACCGACAGAAAATATAGCAACCGTGGCCAGAGATTCAGTCGTGGCCGTTCTCGAGGAAGCAACAGAGACAGAAGCGAATACCGCGGTGCTGTACGAGGAGGTGACCGTCAGAAGAGATACTACGTTTGTAACAAACCAGGCTGTTGGTCGACCAAGCACTCCGATGACGAGAGGGCGACTACATTTAGTCGATGGAGAACTGGCGCACGAAGCGGAGGCTACGTTACTTCGAGAGCACACTTCTAAAGCTTTCTAGCACACTGGGAAGGCATTGAGGGCGAGGATGACAATATCGAAGATACTATGCAGTTGTTAGCTAAGATAGAATTTAACGACGACGAAGAGTACTTCCAGGGCTTTATCGATACTAAATTCGGCACAATCAATAGAGTACAAACACTCGTAGTGCTAAACGATCAGTCTACTCTCTATGCTTATACAAAAGCAGACGTGTTCAAAGAAGTCGTCGCTGAGGAAAGCTCTTCGTTTACATTTGACGGTCGATATAGTGCGACTACCTTTTAAGGCATTATGCCGGATACTAGAGCCGCTGGAGTATTAACAGCCGGCAAGCCTTAAGTTCAAGCCCTACAAAAGCTTTAACCTTCTCTACAGATCGACCAATCAACCGCAGGAGCTCACAAAATCCGGTTTGGAAAAGGGTGTGCTACCTCCTTGGGCACGGTGAATGTAATTACCCCTTTGGGGAGTATAGTATTCGAAGTTGTCCCGACCAATACCCCTTTCCTGTACTATATTGTAGATATGGACAAAATGGGCGTCAAATTCGATAACCTTGAAAACGTTCTTATCCAGGGTAACAATATAGTCCCTGTCGTACGCAAATGGGGCCACCCGTGGCTACTCCTTGACAGGCCTGAAAAGGCTATTGTATGGAGTCATCTTACAGAGGTAGAACTACGACAATTACACCGTCGCTTTGGCCATCCTTCGATACGTAGACTTATTAAGGTTCTTCAACGGGCAGGACACGACATTGAGGCAAAAGCAGTCTACCACCTTACTAAATACTACCACTAATACTAGATGAACCAGAAGGTACCTGGACACTTCAAATTCACACTCAAAGACAAATATAATTTTAATTTTGCGATCGTTATTAATATGATATATATTAACGGAAAACAAGTACTTTATGTGGTCGACGAAACGACATCTTTTCAAGCTGCTCGATTTCTTAAGGACATGTTAGCGAAGACAGTATAGGAAACGCTTCGAGTGTGCTAGATCGACGTCTATATTAGACCCCCTGATTACATTATCCATGATATAGGCACCAACTTTGCGTCTAACGAATTTCGACAGTAAGCAAAGGCTATGTCGATTAAGGTGGAAGAGGTCCCTGTCGAAGCTTACAACGCAGTAGGCAAGGTTAAGCGATATTATGTACCCCTTCGCCGGGCCTATGATATTATCTTAAATGAGATCAACGACGCTAGTCCTAAGCTAGTCTTGCAGATGGCAGTGAAAGCGATTAATAACATAGCAGGGCTAGACGGCCTAGTACCTATATTGCTTGTTTTCGGTGCTTATCTACGAATGACAAACGATTCGCTACCCTTACCTTCGATTACGCAAAGAGCTGAGGCTATTCGAAAAGCAATAGAAGAAGTTCGCTGACTCTATGCTAAACGCCAAATTAAAGATACTTTGAGTATACGAAACGGTCTAAATACATTCGAAACCACGAGACTCCCCCTGTAAGCGGATGTGCGCGTCTACCGAGAGAAGGGCGGATAGCAGGGTCTATATAAACTTATTAGTATTAATAATCAAAAGTGTATTATTCAGATGCCTCATGGACCTACAACCTTTAGATCAACGGACGTCAAGCTATACTACAAGGACGCTATAGAGGACAACAGCCGTTAACATGCTGAAGACGATTTCGAACAACCGGAGGCTACCCTAGAAGATAGTATTAATGATGCTATATAGCTTGATTAAGATGATACACCAGGCACGACGGTCGTGGTAGTACTACAAAGTCGGCGAGGTAGAGGCCGTCCAAAAGGATCAAAGAATCGGACGTTCTATAGCCTTAAGGAACACTTAATTACCTACATTCTCGAGGACCATGAGTTTACTATAGCGTTTATAACCGCAAAAGAAAAGTTAGACTACAAGCTCGCTCTAAAGCTTCGTAAGGAAGGTCGAATTACTACGCCCGGTGCTCTATTTGAGGCTATATACAAACAAGAAGTAGACGGCCTTATCGGTCGTGAGGTAATTTAGTTTGTTAAGTACAACCCCGCTAAGTATGATGGGATCCGTCTCTTTAACTCTAGAATGGTTAATAAGGTCAAAGGCAAGGCTACAGAAGCGCTATACGAGAAGACCAGACTCGTTATCCAGGGATACAACGACCAAGAAAAAGAGTATATCCTTACGTAGTCACCGACAATTCAACGAGCTAGTCAGCGTCTCATAATTGTACTAGCACCTACACTATTCCAAGTAGGCCGAGCTCTATGGTTAAGGGATATTACTTAAGCCTATACCTAGTCAGAGACATCGCTTTAACGCTTAATCTTGTCGAATCTTCCGAAAGAAATTAGGCACTTCTACCCCAAGGACATAATCATGGTTGTTTAAAAGCCGTTATATAGCATTGCAGAGGTAGGAACTCATTGGTGGGCCACCTACTTCAAACACTACAAGGAGCGTCTTACGATGACCACTTCGACCTACGACCCCTGCCTGTTAATTACTATCACAAGGGAGCCATTCGGCATTGTCGGAATACAAACTAACGACACCCTTATCCTTGGGGACGCTAAGTTCAATATGCTAGAAGAAGAAGAGTTAACGAAAGCTAGGCTTTTAGCGAAACCGAAGGAGAAGTTAACCCTAACCACGCTACTAATATTTAATAGATGTATTCTTTCCTTGAAGGCAGGAGTCATTTCACTTTAACAAAAGGGACAAGGCAAGAAAATCGATATTGTCGATCAGAAGGAGCTACAGCCAAAATACTGGGAGTAGCGCGCACGAGTAGCTTACCTGGCTTCTATCTGCTAACCTAAAGCCTCTTTCGACTTGTCAGTTGCAGCCCAGTGCCAAGAGCTAAATAAAGAAGACGTTTTAGTACTAAATAAGCGCCTTTCTTGGTATATGAATTATCTCGACCAAGGACTACGCTATGTGCTAATTGACCTTAATATAGCGAAGTTATTTATATTTGTCGATAGATCATTTGCGAACAACAAAGATTTAAGCTCCCAGCTAGGGTATAAGATCATTATCGCAAATAAGACTGTAAACGAGAAGGAGAATAAATTTTCAATCTATGGCAACCTTATCTATTAGAGTTCTACGAAAAGTAAGCGAATCACTCGAAGTGTTCTTACTTCTGAGATATATAGTATAGTTAGCGGTGTTAACATAGCTATTACACTTAGTACGACCCTGAAAATGGTTACTGATCAATTAAAGCTTCCATCTACCCCTATAATCGTTTGTACTAACTTATACTCTCTCTATGAATACCTCGTTAAACTCGGCAATACAAAGGAGAAGCGGCTTATGATTGATATCATGGCACTTCGGCAATCATACGAACGTCGCGAGCTTTACGAGATACGATGGATCAATGGCAATGACAACCCGGCAGACGCAATGACGAAATCAAGCCCTAATAAGGCACTGGAAACTTTTGTAGACACGAATACTCTACGCATACGCGTAGAGGGCTGGGTAAAGAGGGAATAGCTAAGTTAAATAGTTAGATTAGTTTTTGTTTCTTGCTTTTGTTTCTTCCTACACCCTAGACTAGGCTAATTTCCTTCTTTTCTGTCTTTACTTCTTTCTTTCTTTTCCATTTGTATTCAGTAGCCATAAAAAGAAGAATTGCCAGTGTCGGGACGTAAAGGTGGTTTTAATCACGTGGCTGCACTAGACCACTTTGGTACTAGTGCAAAAGCTGGAGCCTCAAGCTCACAGCTTCATGTATAATAACAAGAACAAGAATCATCACCAAAAACCCAGAACCCAGAAACCTCTATTCTACTCGAGTAGGCCTGTATTCCCAACAATATTAGTAGTATTTATAGTAGAAGGTTCTAAGTTTTAGAAGTATAGTTTTTTTAATAATATATTATTAAAGGGAAATTATTTAAATACTTTATTACTAGCCTAATAAAATCGTAAGGTTAAATAAGATATATTAATAGAGAATATAGTAACTTATAGATTCTTAAAGGTTTTTATAAAGGGTCTTAATAAAGAGAGGCCTTTAATACTAATATCTACGCTAGGTTATTTATACTTAAGCTTTTTATATTATAATATAATAGATATTAAGAAAGTAATAGAGTACTTTTATTATAAAGGTTAAATATATTAAATTATAATTTAGAATTAGTATTAATCTTTAATTTATATATAATAACTAATTTAATAGAATAGACGTTACTTATTAGTTAGAATAAGAATTAATCCTTAATTTATATATAATAGCTAATTTAATAGAATAGGCGTAGTTCTATAGTATCTAGTAGAATATAGTATTACTAACCTTTTTCTAAATATATAAAATTAATATAAGATCTTAGTATAAATAACTAAGAGCTGATATTATAACTAACTTTATAAATATAATTAGTAATAGAAACTCTAAAGTAGATAATATAAACGTTTTAACTTCTTTAAAAAATATTTATAATATTAATATCTACTTAACTTATAAGTATAGCTTCTTTTACTTAAAATCTAGGTTTCCTAATAAAAGGATTAAGTTATTTTTAATAATAGTAATAAATCTTATTAATTCGAATATCTAAAAGGAATTAAAAAGAAACTAGAAACTAAGCTTATTTAAAATAAACTTTAGTTATTTATATAGAATAATAGCTATTATATAATAAGTTTATCTTTATTTACCTATTACTTTTAGATACTAATTATAATAAGTCTTCTATAAGATATAAAGATAGCTATACTATAACTAATATTACTATTAAGTATAGTTAAATAAGGCTAATAGTCTAATATTTAGCTCCTTTAAAAGTACTTAATTAACTATTCATCTAGTCTTTATCTTTTTAAGCTATAATAAATAACTAGTAATTAATAATAGTAGTTATAAAGACTAGAAACGAGATAGATAAGAGAATAAATAAGATAGAAACTTTTATTAATATCTTATTACTACTAGGTATTAAGTCTTAGTATCTAAGCTACCTTTCTTTTTTTAAGGTAAAAGTGGATATAAAATTTAATAATAATACTTATTTTAATAATAAAATAAAGTTATTTACTTTAATATTTAGATAAAGCGTTTTATTACTAGATTAAGTAACTTTATATATATATATATATATATATATAAAATTATTATTTAGCTTTAATACTATACTTTACTTTTTATAAAAACTTACTAGGTTTTTATAACTACTACTTCTTATCCTAGTAGCCCTTAATAGTATTTATAATATAATAACTACTACTTGTCCTAGTAGCCTTTAATATATTATAAAAGATAGAGAGAGTATTTAAGTTATAACTAGATATAAAAATAGTTTTTTATATAGGTATTTATTAAAGGATATATAAAAGTAGAGGTAGTTCTTTATATATAGATTTATTAAAGAAGGTATAAGAATAGTAAGAGTTCTTTATATATATATTCTTTATATTATATATAAAAGTAGAGAGAGTTTATTATTAAATAAGGATTCTTTATAGTAAATATAAACGAGAAAGAAACTTTAAAGAGTACTTATAAAGGTTATTAGAGGGACTTCTTAGTATTAAGAAGATTAGAGTATAGTAGGATTTCTTTATTTAGAAAGATATCTTTTATTATTTATATAATTAGGTTAGAGTTACGTAGGATAAGCTATTTAGACCTCGCTTATTATATAGCTAGATAGTTATATATACTATAGGGGATTAGTAGGAGAATTAAGTAGATTTTATATTATAATATTTAAGGTTTTACGCCTACTATTAGTATACGAAAATATACGCGCTAGGGATAGTTTTATACCCTAGGGCAGCCCGCGGCGGGTGTTAGGTATTTTTGTATATACCTAGCCTTGATTTCCCAGAGGGTTTATAGAATAGTATATTATAAATAACTTTCTATAAGCGTTCCCGGTATAAAGTGTTACTTAGGTTAAAAATATAGACTAACTAGCTTCGTAAGACTATAAACTAAGAAGAAGTGCCCGTTATAAAGCTATTTTACCCTTACCTTCCCTTTCTTACTAACCTTCCGTACCTATAGAAAAGTAATTATTTATACTTTCTTACGAAAAGAAAAAGTTATTTTATAATCGATTTCTTTTTAATAAAAGAACCTCTTTTCTCCTAATCTTCGCTAGTCTTTTAACTTAACGATATATACAAGGGATTTTATTATTTCTAGGATATAATATATAATACTTTATTAGCTATATATCTTCGCGCGAAGGAGACTAGCGACTTCGATAGAGACGTTCTATCGGAAGATAAAAAAGGTACTCTTAGAATATAGGATAAAAAGAGGTATATCCCCTTAATACTTAATATATAAAGAGTAAAGGGAGAGTCTTATAGAATATTCCTAAAAGTAAAAGTAAAAGCCTTTATAATACTAGGTAAGCGTAAGGTAACCTAAACGGGGGGCCAGGTAGTAAAGATGGGAGCCTCGGCTAAGATAAGGGGGAGCGTGCTATCTATACTAGTTATAGATTTTCAAATTTAGATAAATTAAATTTCATAGTATATAATAAGACGTAAAGTCCTTGTAAAATAACAAAGTTCCTTGCCCCTTTTCGTACTATACCTAAAAAAAACTAACCCCTTTTTATTACTAATTATTATTAGTTAATCTGACTCGTGGTTTCTACTATATGGAAGCTGTATACATTGGAACAGGAGCGTATTACAAAGGAGGGGCATATGCTAGGGCTATATAAGATAGGCTCCTACCCATAGTAGCTAGCTCCCTGATTATCTAAATATAACTCTTCTGGTACCCTAGCCTTCTCTATTCCTAGTAGCACTATTAAACAAGCAAGACAACCTTCCAAAATAGAAAAAGGTGTACAGAAAAGAGAGATGTCTAGTGTGAAGGTTCGATTTCGAGTTTTATAGTGAATAGATTCGCTTGAGTGAATAGGGGTATTCGGTATTCCGTAGCTATTTAGTTAGTTCTACCGCGAGGAGTTCTCTCCTTCTCTCCTTACGGACAATCTAATTAATATTCTACCCTAATATATTGTCCGCCTTCTATAAGTAAATACGATCGATATAGTTATTATATTCTATAGCAAACTAATATAGCGCGAACTTTAAGGGCTAGTTAAAGGAACAGAACCTATAACCGCCTAGCGGATTCCTAGTAGAACAATAACTAGCTCGAGAACTGTTTACTGTTAATAACCTCTACTACTATTATAACGACCTAGATATACTCCTTTAAGTAGTAAATCGTAATCCCTAAGCCTTCTAATAAATATTCAAGGGCGTGATCGAGAGCTTAGAGACTACTAGGTAAGTATAAGCGGAAGCCCTTCGAGATGAAGAAGAAGTAAAGGAAGAGAATACTAAACTTAAAAATTAGTTAATTATACTCTAGAACTAGAACAATACGTTTCGACGTAATATAACTTAAGCTGTCTAAGCTGCTTAAGCCGCTACTGCTGCTACTACTGCTCGATCTACTTAATTTTCCCCTGCTCCCCCTGTACCTCCAGTAGTAAATAATTAATAAGTACTTATTATACGTTCGCTAGTATACCCTAATCCTGTGAAGTTCGGTAGTAAGCTCCGTTCCCCCGCTAAGCTTCGTAGCTATCTTATTAGTATAAGAATTAAGCTCTTGTAGAATCGAGACTAGTAGACTACTAAGAATGATTGTATAAACTATGTTTTAAGTACTTTGGAAGGCGAAGTACGTAAGTATATTAATCCGTATATTAATAAACTCGGATAATATAGCCTAGCTCTATAATCTGTCGAGAGTATCTTTGCTATTCTTAGTACTACCTTTAGTAACCTGTACTCGCGGAGCGACAACTTTGTAAAGCTTGTTAAGCTACGACAAAACAACTTAAGAATAGATAAGTTCCTTGCTTAGTTCTTGTCCCTTTGTACCTCTTCGAAGTCGCTTAGATACGAGGCCTGTATACTTCTACTTAATACCCTAGATTCCCGAGTCGCTAATCGCGTTTTATAAAACCCGCTCTATTCTAATAAGCTTAATCTCTAGAATCTCGCTACCCTTGTCCGAGAAGCTGATCATATCTACCGACGGGTCTTTGGCGAGAATTTTTTAAGTAAAAGAGCCATAGCTTCTATCTTGCTAGCTACTATTGTTCTACCTACTTCTGCTCCCGCTGTAGATAGCCCTAGCGACCCTATGGACATTAATGCTTTGCGACTCGGGAGTAAGGTGGTTTAGACTAAGAAGGATATTAAGGACAAGAAGCGTACTATTACTGCTAAGGATAAGAAAGCTCGGAAGGAGTATTAAGTTAAGTATAACCTATGTTTTTACTACGATTCTCCTAACTATAGCTTACGTATACCATGTCCTAAGCTAGAGAAGGCTAGGGAAGCGAAGGAGAAGAAGGAAGCGGGAAAATTATAGTCTCTACCGATAGTCGCCGTCGGAGACGTAAAAGGAATAAGATATTAAAGCTCTCTTTACTTAAGGATAGGTAGAAGAACATTATAGAAGTCCCTTGCAAGGTAGTTTACAAAGACCTTAAGAATACTAATAACCTATATATTACTTCTACTACTTATTGTATACTTAATTCTAGTGCTTTAGCTTAACACTTTATTGATTCTACCTACGCGTAACGAAATAGATTTGTTTTAGAACTACTTACTCGACCACGAAGTCTTTGTATTATAGACGGACGGCCTTCTATTACGGGTACTATTATACATACTATTACTTTAGATTTGATTATTAGTAAGTATATCGAACGTTAGCAACGGTTTTACGTTACTACGCTAGTATCCTACGATATTATTCTAGGACAACTATAGCTAGCTCTTTATAACCCTAACGTAGACTAGATAGGACAAGTTATTAACTTTTGCTCTAGATTTTACAAGGCCTACTATATACTACAGCGCCTAGATACTATATAAGTTACTTGTATAAGGGAAGAGGTACGAGTACTACTGCCGCGGAAAGTAGGCGCTACCGCTTTCTATAAGCTTACGAAGACTTATAGAGTCGAGGTGTTCTCTCTGTCTCTTTTTAAAATTAACTAGTATTTAGAGAGATCTAGGATAGATTTAGACAACTCTTTAGTTAAGGAATCTCGTTAGATTCGTCTAGACGATAGCTTGGATAGCCCTTAGCGGATAGAGCGTATTTTGAAAGAGGAGGAGTCTTTTTCTCCCTTGCCTAATTTAAATATCCCTAGAACTCGATAACAGAGAGCCTCGGAGCTCTATTTACGTAGCGTATTAATAGAAGACGTGGAAATCGCTTTACGACCAAAATCGACGGTTAATCCTACTTCTCTTTTACTATAACACTACTACCGTTACCTACTACTTTTTAATAGAGACGTAGCTAATATCCTGCTACCGTATCGGGATTACGATCTCTATATTAAATTAAAGCTAGATAAGACCCCGCCTTATAGCAAGTTATATAATATATCTAAACTAGAACTTCTTATTTTAAGAAAGTATCTTAAGGAATAGTTAGACAAGGACTTTATTTATATAAGTACTTCTCTCGCTGTATTACCAGTTTTATTTACAAAGAAGCCTAGCGGCGGTCTCCGCTTTTACGTAGATTATCGACTTTTGAATAATATTATAATTAAGAATCGGTATCCTATTCTACTAATCCAGGAGACTCTTTAGCGCCTAAGTAAAGCTTGATACTTTACGAATCTTAATATAATTACTATATTTAATCGTATTATGTGAGAGGCCAGACCTCGAACAACTCAAAGGTGTGGTTTCAAATATTCAATTAAGAAGTGCGTGAAGACTACATACATGTGAGCTCTTCCTCTATATATAGACAGAGGAAGAGCTTCTGGAATATTCTAACAAACTGCTTAGCACTTGTATAATGTCGAAAGAATAGAACAGAATAGAATAGAACAGAAGGTTCTATCTTGGCACTGGGGTAATAGCCAGTGCTAAGCGAGGGCATGGCCCGAGCACTTGTCAAGGGTTCTAACCCTCACATATTAGGATGAAAGAGGGAGACGAATAGCTTACTACCTTTAATACTCGATATGGCTTATTCGAATCTCTTGTTGTGCCCTTCGGTCTTACTAACGCACCTACTACTTTTCAGGCTCGAATCAACGAAGTCCTCTGTCCATTTTTGGACATGTTTTGTATTACTTTTCTAGACGATATACTAGTCTATTCCGATGACCTTTAGTCCTACCGCGAGCACGTCTACCAGGTACTTAATACTCTCTAGGCTACGGGCCTAAATTTAGATATAAAGAAGTGTGATTTCGAGGTCTAGGAAGTTAAATATCTCGGTATAATAATTAATACTAATGGCATACGGATAGACCCGGAAAAGGTCTCTATAGTTATTAGTTAGTAGACGCTATCTAATCTTAAAGACTTGTAAGCTTTTCTTAGTTTCTCGAATTTTTACTATCGCTTTATTAAGGACTTCACGTATATTATCAAGCCTCTTAATTTCCTCTCTAGACAAGGAGTATCTTAGTCCTAGGATTCGGATTACGAGAATGCGTTCTAGACTCTTAAGCGAGCCTTAATTTCAGCCCCTATTCTTCGTTACTTTAATTATATAAAAGAAGTGGTCTTAGAATACGACTCTTCCGATTTTGTGTCTGCCGCTATACTCTCTTAGTATTTTAATAGTGTTTTATACCCTGTTACGTTTATGTCTAGGGTATTTAACCCCGCCGAGTGTAATTACGAGATCTACGATAAGGAACTTCTTATAATTGTACGAGCTTTTGAATCCTAGCGAGCCGAGCTAGCTAGCGTCGAATACCCTATTTCTGTTATTATAGACTACTAGAATCTTAAATACTTTATAACTACAAAATACCTTACTTGCCGGTAAGTACGTTAAAGCAAGTTCTTATCTTCTTTCGACTTCGTTATTAAGGTAGCTCCTACAAAGGACCTTGTTAAACCTAACTCCTTGACTCGTCGCTCTTAAGATTTACCTAAAGGTTCGGACGACCCTCGCCTGAAATACTAGGACCAGGCCCTACTAAAAGGGTACAATTTGGACCCTGCTTTGCGACTGTCGCCTATCTAACTTAACGAAACTAATAAATCTAACGATCAGAGGATTACTTGTATACTTAAGGAGGGTTATCTTAACAACCCCTTTTAGAAGCGAATATCTACTAAGATAAATCGTGTTAACCGTACTCTATACTCTAAAGAGGTATCTTTGTTAAAGTGTATGATTCGCGATAATCAATTATACTTCCGAGACCGCTTATATGTTCCTAATACTAATTTACGTATGTAGTTACTTTAAAAGAGCTACGATTCTATAGAAAGTAGCTACCTAGGACAGAATAAACTTTTCGAACCAATTTCTCGATATTATTAGTAGCCGAAGCTATATAGCGATATCGCTTAGTTTTGTAAGGCTTGCGAGAATTGCGCTCGTAATAAGTACTCTTAGCTTCGTGATTAGGGTACCCTGAAACCACTTCTACTTCTACTTCAGCGATGGACCGACTTATCTATAGATTTTATAGGTCCCCTTGCTAGAGTTAATAGATTTAACTAGATAATGGTAGTAACTAATAGGCTTTCTAAGGACTATTACATCATTCCTTGCAAAACTACTATAACCACTGCCGACCTAGCTTACGTCTTTGTTCGAGAGATTTGGAAGCTCTACGGCCTTCCTAGCTATATTGTTTCTAACTGAGGGACCTTATTTATTACTAACTTTTAGAAAGCTATCTATAGTATACTACAAATTTAGATATAACTTTCAATAGCTTACTATCCTAAATCTAATAGGTAGACTAAAATCATAAATAAGTTAGTAGTAAAATATCTTCGCCTTTATTTAGACTTCGCCTAGAAGAAGTAGGTACAATATCTCCCCCTAGCAGAATTCGCTATATAGAATGTTATAAATAGCTCTACTAGAATGTCCCCCTTTTTTACGAACCACGGTTACTACCCTCGACTAAGCTTTATACTACTAAAAGACTTAGATTCTATGTCACCAAAAGAACTAGCTAGTACTCGATTCGTATAGAAAATATAGGAGATCCTCGATTTATTACGAACTAATCTCCTAGCTACTCGAGATTCGATAAAGTCTTCTGCCAATAATTCAAGGGACCCAGCCCCTGCTTATCAAGTAGGTGATTTAGTACTATTAAGTACTAAAAATATCCTATCTACTTGTCCTATTCCTAAATTCGATACTAAGTTTATAGGACTTTTCCGAGTCCTTTAGAAGGTTAACTCGCACGTGTATAAGCTGGACTTACTAGTAGAACTCAAAGCAATCTATCTAGTCTTCTATACTAATTTGTTGCGGCCAACTGTAGGTACTCCGCTACCTAGGCAGCACAATCCACCAGCTATGCTAGTAGCGCTTAATAATAGTGGTCAGGAATTATAGGCAGTTGACAGAATTATCGATTCTCGGCGTCAAGATAGTCAATTTGAGTATTTAGTCTAGTAGAGAGGTTACAAGGAGAGCACGTAGGAGCCCCTTGCGAATGTCTTTACAGGCTCTACATCTCGTACCCTGTTTTATCGCTCTTTCCCTAATAAGTTACGACCTACGTCTGAGGAATTGTAAGCTGCTCGCGCTGCTTCTGTACAGTAGGGTTATAGGATAAGGGGGGGCCTTATGTAAAGGTTCGATTTCGAGTTTTATAGTAAATGGATTCGCTTGAGTAAATAGGGGTATTCGGTATTCCGTAGCTATTTAGTTAGTTCTACCGCGAGGAGTTCTCTCCTTCTCTCCTTGCGGACAATCTAATCAATATTCCACCCTGACGTCTAGTAGATTAAAATTGAATAACGACACGTATTATTAACATATTAGAAACTCGGGATAGAATTAATCTTTGAAGTTACGCTAGCGCTAATAAATTATAAAGCATTTAATATAGGCTTCACAATGTTCTTCGAGTATTTTACTGAATTAAGATAATGTAATGATTCGAATGATTATTAGGATAGCGAATTATGGAACAAAGCAGTGGTATTCACGTTCTCTTCTATATTTATTTGAAAGATTCCATTACTTCAAAGCGCTAGTATAACATTGATTCAAAGAAAACGAAAAAAGAATCTATTATAAATACAAATAAGTATTACTAATATAATACACTATTCTACAAGTACCCCCTCCCTCCCACCGCCCCTCCCCCAACCCCTCATAAAAACCAAAAAATAAAAACCTCATCTATCCCTTCGCAGCGCTAAAAAAAAAAAAAAAAAGGAAAAGATCTCAAAACTCACAACCCCTCCTCCCCAATAATGAACTCCCTCATCCCCTGCACACTCTCCGAAATCCCCAGCAACGCACTCTTCAAAATCAAATTATCACTCTCCAACCGACTAAGCCGTCCCTCCAACTCCCTCGCCCTCTGCTCATCCACCGACACCCGTCTCATCGCCCTCCTCTCCTGCCTGCGCTCCATCAACGCCGCCGACGCCGGGGACCGCGACATCGAAACGCGGGCCGTCTGGGGCGTCGTGAAGGGTTCTTCCTCCGAGGAATCCGCGGAGGAGGAGGGAGGGGGTGTGTTGTCGTCGTGGGGAGGCGCGGGGGGAGGTTTGAGGGTTGTTCTGGTGGAGGCGGAGGCGGTGGCGGTGGGGAAGTCGGAGAGGGAGATGAGGGGGGAGGGGTGCATGGAGGAGTGGGCGGAGTAGTACTTCTTTTTTGTTAATTGTCTGGGTGTGGTGGGTGGTGCTTCGTCACTTACGAGATCCGTGTCGTTTCCACGGTGGTTTGGGCCGGAGAAGTCGGCTACGAGTTGCTCACACAGGGGGATGGAGAGTCGTCTTCGACTCGCTTGTGCGGTTCTGCCGGCTGAGATGGTGGTTGCTAGTTCGTCTTCCTCGCCAGCTGAAGATGCCAGGGCGTAGATCCTGGGGGTGCTGGGGCGAAAAGAGTTTTGTTGGTTGTATATCAGCATATCTCTTGCCTTTCGGGCTCTAACCAATTCCTGACGAGAAGCAGCAGGTGGTGCCGTCATGGAGGAGAGTCTGTTAAAAGCTCGCTCCCTTATTGCCTGGATTTCAGATGGAAGAAGCGAGACTGGTCGACTCGAGTCCCGCTGTATCACCATTGATATTCGCTTATTTGCGCCAAAAGGGGTGCCAAAAGTTGAGCTGGAAACCGTTCGTTTCGACTCCTCCTCTTGTACCTGTGAAAGTTCAGGATTCAGGGCCATACTTTGTCGCTGGCTGTCACAGAAATTTGAAGGTACCATACTCTGTCGTTGACTATTACAAACGGTAGATGCATATGGAGAACCTGGCAGGCCCAGAATATGAAACTCGGGAATCGAATCTCGTGAACCAACGTTATCTTCCGTGTCTTGTCCGTCATCCAGCGATTTGTTTTCCGGTTCCTCAGGAGAATCAGACTGGGGAATGGGAACTTTGTACAAACTGGAATAGCGGGTGGGAATTTTTATGGGCGGTGCACTAGATCCAGCTTGGGCAACTTTAGACTCGCCGCTTTGACGTTGCGCTTCGCCGGATGGAGGTTCACTATTTGGCACACTACCGTCACCTGAGTTGGTTACAGCTGGAAATATTGAATATCTCGCACTGCGGGGGCGCTCCAATTTCTTGATTTTCGAGCCGGTTGAAAGAGGTCTTCTTGAAGGTGTATCGTTCTCATGACTCATAGATATGCGTTGCTCTCGGTAAAACTCCCTCTCTTCATCGGAGTTTGTTCCTTTCTCAGAAAAGGGACTCGACTTCTCTTCTGTCCTATCTCCAGTGCTAGGGTTATAAGTTGAGATGATCGTATTTCTTTGAGAACCTTCGCTGACTTCGGCTACTGAATTCAGAACCGTGAGATTCATCTTTGCGTTTCTGGAGGCTGCATTTGGTCGAGATCTATGCCCATCTGTTGCGGTTTGTGGGATGCTAATCGAAATATAGCGTGCTCCAGAAGTTGTTGTGGCCTATATACTGTTAGTCTTTCACAAGAACTCGCCTGCAACAGCCTCAAAAGGAAGCACTTGTTGATAGGAAGAAAGGGAAAGTGGAATCGAAGGAAAAGAACCGGAATTTCATGTGTGCTCTTACCGCGATAGCCGAGTCTGGCAACATTATAAGTCTATCTTGCTTTTTCTTCTTCTTCTTCTTCCTGCCAAAGATGCCGAGCAGCGCCGACTTCACGGATCGTGATTTCTTCGGCGCTTCATCCGAATCCTCTAGCATGTTGTTTGTCGACGGGGGAGGTACATCCTTTAAGAAGTCGGCTAAAGCTCTCATCCCATCCCTTTGGTCATTGACCGCCTTGATATCTTTGAATGTTTGCTCTGAAGGGGTTTCAAAATGCGTTGAGGGAGCTCTAGATATGCTTCCTAGTTTTCGGAGTTCCTCGTGGTATATTGATTGGATTGTAGATGTGCTTCCTCTTCTTCCAGTATTCCCTTGATGAATTGATTGTGCTACTGACGCACTTCCTCGTCTCCCAACATTCTCTTGATATATTGATTGTGCTACTGACGCACTTCCCCGTCTTCCAGCATTTTCGTGATAAATAGATTGCGCCACCGACGCACTTCCTCGTCTATCCAAATTCTCCTGATTGATTGACTGCGGTCTCGGTGTACTTCCTCGTCTCGCAGCGCTCCATCGACTGAGAAGTCCAGGTTGCGAGGCATCAGTAGCTTTGTTGGTGTTACCTCTACTTCCTCCAGTGGTTTCAATGGAGACGGACTCATGGGGCTCATTGAGCTCTCCCTCAGCGATGGTAGATGTGGTGACGGTGACATCCTGGCGAATCTGAATTGTCTGGACTGAGGTTGCAGATTCTGACCGCGAGGGCTGTGGTCGTTTTAGAGGAGCCATCGGGATATCTGGAAAGTTTATCAGTTAGAGGAATATATTTTGCACGATGGACGCATCGATTGAAGGTGAAGATATCTAAACTTACCAAGATCGTCAAGCGCGCTTCATACTGGAGGAAATAGAAGAGAGTTTAAATGAGAGAAGATTGATAGCGCGCAAATGGTATTTGACAGTTGCGAAAATTGCGCCCCTCCGCTCCGTGGAAATCGAATTCAGCAGCTGAACCAAGATGTTCTCTGCTTCAAGGGAGAGTTATCTACCGCCTTGATGGTGAGATATACGTGAGTGTTGATGATGTCGACAAGTGTTGAGGGGTAGAAAATATCCGGAATCTTCTATGGAATTGGCGAGGTGAGTTTTCCTCAGACTGCTAAGCGACAGATGTTTTACACAGAGCGCTCCAAGGAATGACTCAGCGCTTGCAATATCTGCTTGCTATTCTCTCTTGATGTTTTTTGCTTGTCGTTGTTTGCGAAATTGACGACTTTGTAAACAATAATGATCCTAAGTTTGGCACAACCAGCCCCTGGATGATTGAGAAAGAAGGCTGCCAGCGACCCCAGAAAAAAGGAAACAAGAATCGTATACGACTCTCAGAGCCAGCAAGAAATTGTGTACAAGGAAAGAAGGTCAAGATATCACAACCTGAATCAGAATACCCTCACCAACAACCCAGCAGAAGGAAGGGATCGTAGCACAATAGGATCGACAAACAAACTCTGAGCATCAAAGAACGTAAGGATACAATCCTCTCAGCCCGTAGAGAATGAGGGGTGCGAAAGAAAGAATACAAAGAAGGTGGTGGTAGAATGTGTCCTATGCATGAAAGAAGGAGAAAGATCCAAGAAGTTTAGGAAAAGAGAAAAAGGGAGAAAAAAAAGGCAAAAGCAATATCTCCCACCACCACACACCACCCAAGTCAAAAACGACGCCTCTTTTCCTTCCTTCTTCAACCCCACCCAATGCTGAAGTCACTTGATTCGTGATGGTGAACGTGAACGTCCAGTCAGGTACGTGCGGAAAGCGTCAGTGCATCAACAGCCCACCAAACATGTGCGAAGTCAACCAAACCCAAACCTGCGGAAGGATAGAAGTACAAAACACCATGCCACAAAAAGTTTGGATCCATGCCACAACCTCAACTTGGCGGAACTTTGTTGGTTCAGTTGGAGGCTAGAAAAGGCTAGAAAAGGCTAGAAGGGATGGGGAATCTCCTGATTCTGAGATCCGCTGCTCAACTGCTGGCAGAGCATCTTCTCCACATGAAGCGTGGCTTTCGTAACTCCGCCTTGATTATCATCACTGGTTACTAAACCTCTCATGTGGAAAGCCAAAAAAGTAGGCATCATGTACGGCACTGTACTGTACAGTATTCCCGCAATCAAAGAATCCCTTGAAATCCCCGAAATCCCGTCACCAGATGCAAACCAATATACATCTGCATCTCATTCCCGACGTGCTTACTGGACACACCACAAACGACAGATAAAATACAATACCATACAGTATTCCCCTCTCGCAACGAAAAAATAACCACACTTCCTAAAAAAGGAGTCAGCATCGAAGATTCAATTCAAGGCTTTCATTCGCCACTAGTGTGAAACACAAGAAAGAGGCTTCTCGAAGGCGTCCACGAGCACAGCACATCGCGATCGATCCCCAACTAGCGCTCGGGGAAAAAAGGAACACTAAAAGGATCTGCAGCTAGGATTAGCACACGTTGAAGATACTTCGTACATGTACATGTGCCGTGGTAAATCGACTCTTACGCCAATGCTGAAGTATACGGATGCTGGTAGATGGACTCCGGAGCACATACCTACAAAACAGCTTGAACAGTGCGCTCCTCCACGCAAAGTCCTTCTTACATAGTACGTAGAAAGTTAGGATAGCCGGTAGCTTCTTATCCCCCTCCGCGGTGGATAGAAAAAGTGTCGGGCCCGTGCGTACCTCCGGAAAAGAGGTATACTTTAAAGATACGTATAGCTTAGGATAGCAGCGCTACAGAAATATCCAAAAAATACAAATATAAACAGAATTGTCTAAACAGTATAGTAGTAGAATAATATCTTACTATACGCTCTATAGTTAGCTCTCTCTAGTTAATAATATAAGCCTTCTACGATATCTATACTTTCCATTCTTCCCTTTATTAATCTATATATTACACGCCCTAGTTAGTAATACCTAGGTAATTAGTACACTATAGGTTAGCTAATAATAACTATTATAAATAAAGGTAGTTTTCTATAGTATTCCTACTATTCATTTATTCTTAGTAATTAAAACTACTCTAGTATACCTCTTTTTATCTATTCCCTCTTAACTAAGTAATATAATTTAGTACCTAGTATTCTTTTA
The DNA here is from genome assembly GCA_900536445.1 of Hymenoscyphus occultus. Classification (NCBI taxonomy): domain Eukaryota; kingdom Fungi; phylum Ascomycota; class Leotiomycetes; order Helotiales; family Helotiaceae; genus Hymenoscyphus; species Hymenoscyphus occultus. The sequence goes on from UNPT01000041.1 coordinate 56,941, forward strand.
AATTTAAACCCTACTATAAACCTTTCTACTTCTAAGAATATTCTACCTATATAAATAATAAATCCCTATATTTATACTATTTACTTATTTATATATTTATTTATTCTAAGTATTCCTCTTCTAGACCAGCTATTTATCTATATCTTAGGTATAATACTATACCTTATAAGTTCTTATTTCTTAGTTCTTATTTCTTACTATACCTATACCTATACCTATATATATTTAGATTATTAATCTATTATACTTTCTAACTTTTAAATTCTAACTTAATATCTCTTTTTCTACTATACTATACTATACTATAGAACCTCGCCTATAACTAATTAATTAATAAAATAAAATAAAATAAAACTTATAGATAAAAACCTTAGGTATAGAAATTATACTATACTATATTAAATATCCTCTTCCGAAATAACTATCTATCTATATCTTAGCTATATCTTACTTATAACTTATAAGATCTTATTTCTTATTTCTTACTATACCTATACCTATACCTATACCTATACCTATACCTATACCTATACCTATACTTATATACATTTAGATTATTAATCTATTATACTTTCCAACTTTCAAATTCCAACTTAATGTCAGGGTAGAGGATTGATTAGATTGTCCGCAAGGAGAGAAGGAGAGAACTCCTCGCGGTGGAACTAACTAAATAACTACAAAATACCCCTGTTCACTCAAACGAGGGTTTAACACGTGCAAATCCATTCACTGCAAAACTCGAAATCGAACCTTCACACTTAATATCTCTTTTTATACTACACTATACTACACTATAGTACTCGAGATACCTCGTCTATTACTAATTAATCCAGAAAATAAAATAAAATAAAATAGAATAGAATAAAACTTATAGATGAAAATCACACCACATTAAACCAACCCATTAAATGCCATTCATTTACTACCAACCAAGTCATACCGACCAGCATCACAGAATCCAGAGAAACCAGAAAAAAGAGGACGCTACCATATTCAAGGTATGTTAAATATGCTACTATACGCACAAAAGAACCCACCCCTTCTAAAATACAATCCCAATCCCAATCCCAAATCACTCCACCTCACTCCGATCTTTTCATCTCTTCCTCTTCCTTTTCCTCTTCCTCACTTCCTCACAATAACATGGAAAGCAGGAAAAGGGAATATCCATCCTCCCATCATCAATCCCCTCATCATCAATCCTTTTAAAAAGAACGCCCTTCTCTAACGCTCTCGTGAAACCCGCAACAAGACCCCCACTATACGTACACATACACCCCAACGCACAACCCACCACTTAACTAGCCTAGCTCCTCTTAGGAGGTTTCCTCTGAATAAACGGATCCGCAGCTGCCTTCTTCCGCGGAACCATACCAGGCGGTCTCGGAGGCGGGCGTGTCATGCCCGGAGCTGCTTTTTTAGCCTCCTGCGCTCGGAGCGCCGCATCGAGGTCAGGAACCTTGGGATTCTTGAGCGGGGCAGCCTATGCCGTTCGTTAGAAAAAAGTAAGAAGGGACGGGAAGGAACCGCCAAGGGGGAAAAGGGGGGGGACTTTACCTTCTTGTCTATATGAGGTTCCTCATCCTTGAGGGATTCCCTACGTCGCTTGGTTCCGTGGGGATCCATACTCGAAGACTTCCCAGCCATGGACGGGGGCTTACTCTTGCTGCTGACGCTGGAACTGATGACACTAGAGCTTGAGCTTGTTGATGGCTTATGGGAGTTGCTAAAACTTGCCGCATCTGTCATTTCGATATCATTGTCTTCAATCAACGTGATGGGTGGCATTGATGCTGCTGGAGACGGTGCAGCCGATGGCTGGTTACTATTCGATGGTGTGGGCTTGGTAAGAGGGGTAATTGGCTGTCGAGAGGTAGGCTTGGAGAGTAACTTTAATACATCACCACCCGTGTATTTGTTCCGAGCTTTGGCATCCACGATCAATCGATTCCAGAATTCACCTTGCTGCAATGCTCTCGAGTCTCCGAGAACCCATAAGGAAGATTTTGCTCGTGTGAGACCGACGTTCATACGTCTGATATCCTTCATAAAACCAATACCTCCAGTAGCTTTGGCTCTAACACAAGAAAATATGATAATCTCCCGCTCACGACCTTGGAACGCATCGGTGGTGTTGAACTCAATCTCATCAAAGATTTCAGGTCCGAAATCTCTCTCAAAGCGAATCTTTAACTCGATGAGCTGAGCTTTGTAAGTAGTGATAATACCAATCTTGCCAGTAAAATCGTGATTTCGATAATCTGCCTTTAATCGACGGTAAAGCTGAAGGGCAGCGTTCAATTCCGGCACGTTGATGAAGGAGTGACCTCTCGAATGTGTAGTCTGTACTCCCTCGACGTCGAAAAATCGGTAAGGTCCTAATATCGTGCTTGCATGCCATGGTTGCTGTCGTAATGCAGCCATGCCTTCGCCGTCCAGAAGTTTGCTGTTATAAAAGGCTTGACTAGGGAAACTACTGATGTCTGGATGCATACGATATTGTGTATCCAGAAGATGTATATCCTGAGGGTGGTTCTTTTGCATGCGGACAAACAAACTTTGCTCATAACCATAACTCTGAGCAGATCTTGAAAGAACAGTTGGAGGTAGTTGCTCTGGATCTCCTACCAATATACACTTGGAGCAACCATATTTGAGGGGGATCAGTGCACTCAACTCAATACATTGAGCTGCTTCATCAATGATGACCGTTTCAAACTCGACATTGATATTTCGGAACATGTCATGTCCACTTCCACTAAGTGTAGCACACACAACGTGGGCCCCATCCAAGATCTCTTGTTGGTAGCGTCGTCGGTTGATTTCATTCTGTCTTGAACTGGTATTCCCATTCTGCTTGTCCTCGTCAATTTTGTTGCCAATTTGTGCTTGCTTGCGCTTCAGCTCATCGAATTGCCGTTGGAGTACAAGTTCTCCCGACTTGTCTCCCTTCTCTCGAGCCTCTGCCATTTGCGGTCGGATCGAGTTAAGCTGCTCTTTGATTGCCCCAGCTTCTTGATGGAGCTTATCTCGGTCTTGAAAGAGCTTGTCTTTTTCCCCATCGTCTCCTTCAAGTTTCTGTCGCACTAACTCGTCCAACATGACATCCTTGACATCTGTATTAATAGCATCGCTTCTTCCAATACGGATGACGTTGATCTTCTGAGGTTTGCCGGGTCTCCCATCCAAAGTCCTAGTTACAATCCCTTTTTTGAGACGGACTACCAATTCGTCAACTGCTGCATTACTGGGTGCGCAGATCAGAAGCTTCTTTTTAGGTAGGGCGGATGGCGGGGTAGCAGCAGCTCGGCCGGTTACAGGTGCAGCAGCTCTGGATTGGGCCGCCTTTTGCTCTGACAGGCTCTTCGTCAAAAGAGTTCCGACCATAGCAATGATAGTTTTGGTTTTGCCGGAACCTGGCGGTCCTTGAATTAGGGTGAACCCGTCATTGTCATCGGCAGAAAGAATAGCTTTGGCTTGTCCTGGATTGAGATCGTACGTTGATGAAATCTTGGATATCGAATCACTCGAGTATTTTTGCAATGGAGAAGGCTTCGCTTCCAACACCTCGTTACACAGATCATAGTACTCTAGACTGCTCAAAGCAGCAAATTCTCGTTGAGTAGTTGTCATATCAGCAATCTTTGCTGCATGAATCTTACTATTCATAGTGAGGGATTGGAGCAGCGTTTGGTTGATTGACCGGCTCACTTGCAGCGTACATTCAATGACATCTTTCTTGCGGTTCGTTCGACTTACCCGAGCAAGACAGTGCGGTGCATCCGGGCTATTGATTGGATCCGAACTTTTGGAAAGAAGCACAATGTCTCGCTCAGCAAACTTACGGTCCCGATCCATTGTCATAGGCATCTTGATACTGACTTCCATGAATTTGTCGACAGATGATCGATTCAAGACGGTAATCTCGATGGGCTTGGAGTTGTTTTCTTCCTTTGCGGTGACCAGAGATCGCCATACTTCGGAAATGAGTAAGGGCGTAAATGTCTTCTTATATAGGTCAAGCTCAATGAAAGAGTCTGCAATCTTTCTGTATTCAGAGCTGGTTGGGGGGGTGTCTCCTGGGTGGAAGATATCCCAATCCAATATTTCAATGTACAGCTTATCCATATTGGGTTCTACTCGAGCGCGAAGATCTTTGGCAGATCTTTGTATTTTTGTCTTGCGGACGGGTCCTTGTTGCATCTGTTTGAGGGCGCGCTTCTTACTCTCTTCATATTCTGAGACCATCTTGGACTTTTGCTTTCGGGTCTTGATGAGGGCACCCGTCTCGTCTTCGTCGTCATCGTCACTCTCTTCCGATGACGAGCCAACCATTATTTCATTACGAATTGGAGCATGATCTTTACCGATAACCCCACCGAGATCTTTCAGGCCAGAGCCTTCGCCACGAACACCCGCAGGAGCACGGAGAGCCCTAGCTTTTGCTATTGCTGCCTCTTTGTCACGTTGCATCTGCTCTTGGGCCTTCTTTCGCTTCTCCATGAATGCACTGTTGTCGGGTGGCTGAGGACGTGCCACAACTTTTTCAGGGCGAGAAATATTACTGCGGCCAAAATCCAACGTCCTCTGTCTGGAAGGCAAAGTTGGTTCGTGGACCTTTCCATCTCCTGATCTTGACCATGAATCAATGGTACTCTGTTTCTTAAACGGCAGTGCTGGTGGCTCAACAATTTCAATACCCTGATGTTCTTCTAAAGCTCGTTGCAACTCTGCTTTTTGTAAATTCGTCAGATTGGTTTTCTTGAAGTCTTTCTGATTTTCTCGTTTACAGGCTGCTTTGATGAAGTCGGAAGCAAAGGTGTCAATCTCCAGGTTCGATTCTCCGAGGCAACGTAAAAGTTTTCCCAGAAGACTAGTAATTGTGCTGATCAGCCAAGAATCTCGAAGTCTCAACAGCCCTGTCAACCCGTTGACATTCCGACAGACTACTCCCAGAACTCTCTCTTTTGGAGAGCCTGTTTTGGAAGAAGCGTTGTCGTCGTCTTCCGAGACGGAATCTGATAGTGCAGAGGCGAAAACATTATACTGGTCAAAGAGCTGCTCTGCATACTCCATGCCATCACGGCAGAAGTCTTGCATGTAAGATGTAGGTTTATTGACTCTGGGAGCCCATGATTCGGTTGTAGAAAATGCCATATCCATTAGTCTCCATTGATGGAACCAATAAGTCCATATAGCAGTGCGTTCAGCATCCGTGAATTTGTCGGTCCGTAGTTTTCCTGTACTGCCACAGAGGGCGGTCAAAATCTCACGTCCGATCTTGATGGCTTGCGGTACTGGAAAAAAAGTCTTTGCTTTGGTGATTTTGATAACAGCTGACGTGAGTGAGTTTAAAGTTGGAATAAAAAAGTCTCTTAGCAGTACTTCTATTGCATCCATCTTGCCCATCTCACCAGTGGCGCTCTTAATCACCTCGACCGTAGCCTCGTAGACGCCATCGTTAGCAGACACGAGAGCTGCAAATAATGGGCGAGCAGTTAACGACGCCTGGCAAAGCTTTTGCAAATCCGCAGACTCAAAGTCACTCAATCTCTCCAGCACTCTTGAGATATTGTCCATCAGCTGGTTGAAGTCTTTGTTGTACTGGGTGTGGTTTTTGGGCAAATTAAGGTCCTTTTTGTTCGTTGGCATGATCTCGTCGAGTCCAGTTAAACACGACGTGGCAATGAGAATGCTCTTGGCCAATTCTAGATCTCCTGGGCGGAAGATAGCAAGTACTGCCTGCCATACAGATTCGGAATATGTTCTGAGACCTCGTTGAATAGGTGTTCCTTTTTGAAGAGCAAAGAATTCAGCACTCATGGCTTTACAGTCAAGTGCTAGTGCCTCTTTTATCACTAGCATTCCCAATTCCTTCAACTCTGGGCTGTCCTTGTCGTTGATATCTGCACACCCAGTAATTATACCTTTATACTTGTCGACTAGTCTCATGATATCATTGATGACTAGTAGCGAGGTCGAAGGATTTACCTGGTATTCTGTGTTGGTGAAAGTGCACAGAGTTGCTTTGATTGCCGTCATTCCTGCCCGACAGCAAGTTATCTTGGCACCCTCACTCATCCCATCTTGTCGCTCGAGTAAATTGAGAAGAAGCGAGCGGCAGGCATCGTACTGGTGAACAGCGTCAAGTGAGTTGATAAAATAAGGGATCCATGAGACAGCTGGGTTGTTCTCAAAATCTTCCAGATTCTGCTTGTTGTTGAGCACCTTCCCAAAACCCGGGCTTTGAAATATTTGTTCTGCAACAGTGGCGGGCGATATTGTACCAAGAGCAGACCAAAAGGTCTTGGGCGATTTTTGGAGTAGCTGGGAAAATGCTTCAAGAACGTGTTGTACTATATCCTCAGAATCCTGTGCGAGATGTTGAAGACCGAGATGGTAGATATCCGGTTGCACCTCCATCCCCCGTAAATCATGGGTTATTAAGTCATGATCCATCTTCTCTAGGATCAAGAGAAATCCTTTCCAGAATCGGTTGATATCGCCTTTGTCAGCGGCAAATTGCGAGACATTTATAATCGCCTCGGAAAGTGCATCATGGGCGATCCATTCAAATTGCTTTTTTGTAAGTAGCCCACCATCATGATTCTGCCAAGCGGAACTAGCAAATCGCGAACGTATCGTATCATTTTGGAAGAGGAAGCGAGTTGAGGCTGGAAGAAGGTCGCCTAATTTAAGGACCTTTCTATGCTGAACCTCGGAGAAGACGTAGTTGAAATTGTGCACAAGAACTTCCTCTGAGGTATGATATTCAACACAACAAAGTGCCTCAAAAAGGGCTAAAAGTGTTGTAGAATCCTGCTTCCCAAGAAGTGAACTGGACCGTTTTTCTGGTTCTACGGACTCGAAGATTTTCCTGGCTGAATTCAGACCTCTCTCTATCCTCTTGAAGTCGATGACGTTGAGTCTACTAGCAAATAGGGAAATCGTTTCGTCGTCAAAATCCCTGTTATAATATCTCAGCATCCTGTTCCATCAAACGTCGCTCCACACTTACTCGGATAGTTTTTTGAGGAACGCTTTCCTACTCATATGCCAATTACTGACACACTGATCGCAATGTGACAGTAAACTCCCCAGGCCGTTCACATAAAATGTACGCGACTCTGGCGCTTCGTTCTCATCCAGTCCTAGGATAAGTGATGCTCCAAACGCAACGTCCTCCCTCAACTTCCCATCGGCAATGGCCTTGTATTTCTCAGCCGCCGTGAAATCGTCCTCGTCTTCGTCAGGATTGCTATAATCATGGCTGTCGTCGGGACCCTGCATCGGGCAGAACCAATGTGCTTCGGTAGGAAAGGCTTGGAGCTTACTACGAAAGTGAAGGTTAGCAATGGACATGGCAGAATCATGGAAAGTTGAGTTCATACGCTATTCGCTCCTCCAGTTCTTCTCTGGGATCCATGTCGTCCGACATATTCTTGGTCAAGCTCCTGCTCGCAGCGAGGGGAATGTCTTGTAATAAAGCTTTGCTAGGTTCCTTGCTTCTGTAAAATCGTCCAGGGTATCAAAGACCTCGCGGCCAGCATTTGGGCATGCGCAAAAGAGGTGAAGTAGTATATGCACGAAGGGGAACTGCGTGAATTCAGGGACAGCTGTGTATTCAATTGGCAATGACAAATATCTGGCACTCAAAAGCTCAAGCAAATGCTAGAATAAGGACGTGATCTCTGCGTTTCGAAGGCATGTACCTGTGGGCTTCCCGCGCAATGAAAGTTGTGCGAAAAGGTATGGAGGGAAGGAAGGTTTAGCCTTGGAAAGCCGGCAATAGAGATCGTTTGTCCGTGGCTACGTTCGGCATGCGGGCTATATGGAAGGTGGGAAGGAGCTGTCGTCGAGAGAATTATGGGAAAGGCTGAGAAACAGCTGTTGTACCAGTATGAAAGGTTGATGCTCCAAAGGCTTCGGACTTGGTGTTGTATGTCGTAAAGATAGCGGTTGCCACTTCAAGCAAGTAGCGAGGGTTGGAAGAAGGAAATGAAAGCCTTGCCAGTAGAAAGAGACGCCAGTCAAGAACAAACGATTACTAGGGAGTCATGGTGTACTGCATGCCCAGAATTGATAGGGTTTCCGTTCTTGTCGTGATGAATCTGGGGAATTTCAAGGATTCAAGGGCGTCCTGCACAGCCCATTTCATCGGAGCCTTGCACGCAAGGCTGAGAGACCCCTGGTAAATGAGATTAGAGAAGTTTCGCCGCCGATGTGTACGAGTATTACTCGAGTAAACAACATTTATTAGTGAGTATATAACCAGGCTCAGAACTTGTAAAGAGCTTTTATTTACGATATTTAGTAAAAGACTATCATGGACAAGATAAGTATAGAACTCTAAACGTCAAAACTCCACCTTCAGGAATCCTTCACGAAAAGGCGGCGCTCCAAACGAGTTCATGTTTATGATTGAAATTATTTGCACTCTCATTCTCTATATACAGAAGGGGGCGGTCCCTTCCATAGAAAGACCCGACCCAACCCACAGGCATCTCACTCCCTCCTTTCCTCCTTTCCTCCCTTCCGTCCATTCATTCATCACGCCCTCAAACAGGGTTGGTGAGATTCTAGTGTTTCCATTTCCCCCTTAGTAAAAAACAAAGAAGCATAGACGAAGAGTTTTAAAAACAACAACAAAAAAAAAGAATCCCAATAACAGTCCCGACCAGCCTCCAGAAGTTCCGGCTTTATAAAACTCCGTAACGCCGAATGCATGTGCTGCAGAAAAGAGAAAACGACAAAAACAAAAAGCGTAGGTACGGCAACCCCGTCGTCGTATAGATCGCTCGTTGCAGATCATTATGCTAAAAGAGCCTATGTAAGAAGAAACAAAAGGAAAAACAATGTAATGTACAAGTCATCTCGCTAATCAACTTTTTTTTCAAAAAAGGCAAGCAACGACGGCAAACATTAAGACTGGCTCATCCTACTTCGTGTTGGAACGACACCTGACGCGCTTGACTCGAGACGAGTCAGTAAAGCAGCCGAGGTGAAGTCACGACTTGCCTCGAATGATGGTCGACAACGGTCCATCGAGGCTCGCATGCGATCGAACGATGGTCGGGCTCTGTCGATGGATGGGCGGACAGCAGGTGGGGGATTCGAGACTTCAAGTGATTGTCGATGGCGTGTGAAATCGGTTCCATCGCTACCGTTCTGGCTTCGTCCGGCATGGGTGGTGGCAGCGGTCGGAGTTACTGAAGGAGGGTAAATGGGTCGTTGATCTTCATCAAGGCTCGGATAATAGGTGTGCTTACTCGTCTTTGGCACATCAGAGGAGCATGATGATGACTCCTTTGGAACGGACTCTTCAGAGGAGAGGACAGGTTCATCCAGATATTTGAATTTTCCTTGTCGAATTTGCTCCCGGATGATGTCGACATCATATGGAAAGTACACCTTTTGTACGGCCTTCACTGTAAATCGAGGAAGAAGGGCAAGGATGACAGACAGAGCTGTCACTGCCCAGAAGGTTGGCTGCCCGAAAATTTCCGCTGCTGCCTTGTAGAAGTATCCCGAGCCGGTGAAGGAGGAATAAACTCCCGTCCAAAACCAGACAAGGAGGATACTTATAATGACAAGTAGCAGCATCAGCCAATCCCATCTGTAAGAATTTAAGAGAATATAGGTGTTGATAGCAATGATCGTTGCGGGGCCAACGTAGACACCAAACCGTTCTCGGGAAGCGATGTCAAACCCGTTGTGAGTCATGAAGTTGGCAGGACGGAAGAGAAGCCATGCAACAAAGTAGCAGACCACGGATTGATAGAGTCCATCAGCCATGTATAGCCTAAAATTTGGTTAGCATTGATTGCGACAAGCCTGAAGTCATACGTACCAAAACTTCAGCTGTGTCCATTCCTTACGCTCAATTCCCTTCCTGTACAGCTGTGGAACTGCGAGAGACACTTTGTCGCTTACATCTTGGTCCAAAACACCCATGAAGATGATGGGCAGAGATGTAAAGGCCAAATTGAACAGTAGAATGTACGTGTAATCGTAGAGATAAGTCATATCAAAGTCGCAAAAGATCTGGTACCAGAAAATAGTGAAGGTCCAGATCACGTTCTTGTAAAAGAAATTGGCAATGGTTTCCGCAAGTCTTCGATACGACCAGCGACCATGGACAAGCACAAGTCTTTGCAGGAATCGAAATTGACCGATGGCGTAGTCAGATGACATGACAGCTTGACGACCTTCCTCTCCGGCAATACCTACCCCAATATCGGCTTCCTGAATCATGGCAACATCGTTGGCTCCATCTCCGATCGATAATGTCATCACATCTAATCCATTCTTGACCATTTGAACCACAGCAGCCTTTTGGGCAGGACTGACACGACAGCACAGGACAGATTTGCACTGCTTACAGAGTAGCAAGAAGCGTTGTCTTAGTTTTGGGTCCAGCACCAGTTTGAGAGAGTCACCATCGATAACGATGGCGTGTGTTGGTGCTGGGGGGTGGTGACTTTTCCGGGCGAGTTTGAGTTCTTCGTCGGATCCAGTGATGCCAAAGATCTGGAGATGTTTATCTAGCTCAGCTTCAGCCGTGGCCACTTGCTCGTCCTCAATCTTAAAGACGATAAGTTCCATGTCGTTGTTCAGAAGATTACACGAGAAACCAATATTGATGGCGGTTTCTACTTTGTCGCCAGTCAAGACCCACAGCTTGATACCAGCTTGCGCGAGAAGAGCAATGGTGTCGGGTACACCTTCTTGTAGACGATCTTCAATGGCCGTACCTCCCAGTAGAGTCAAGTTACGTTCAATCTGGTCGGATACAGCTTCGAGCTTCTCTTCACGGTCCGTGATGGCGGATGCAGCGATTTCGTGCTCCTTGTTCCATTCCTGGTATTCCTCTTCGTCCAGCTCTTTCTGAGCTATGCAAAGTGTGCGAAGACCTTCGCGGGCAAACATTTCAAGATGCTCTGCCGTCGCTCTGCGCAATTCTTGTTGCTCACCAGGCCTCAGACGAGAGTAAATTATACTGTCGGCTCCCTTGCAGAAAAGGATGATCTTATTGTCCGGCATTCTAATGATCGCACTCATACGCTTTCGGGTGGAGTTGAATTCGAGGGTATTAAGAACTTTGTAATCCCTATCTTCGCCTTGGACATTCAATCGAATTCCATCCTCCGAATCTCCAAGAACCGTATAACCGCAATCTCGGGCAGTAGAAACCAGAGCAGATTCGTCGGGGGATTGCGCCTTGAACTCAATTCGAGGTGGATCACCTGGTGTGGTTTCGGCTATAACACTGTGGCAAAGAGCGAGGGCGAGCATGAACTGATCATTGGCTTGCTGTTGCTCGGGAGTCGATTCACCAGCCAGGTCAGACACAAAATCAGGGGCAACAAAGGTCAAATCGTCATCATGAAGATAGGGATTGTTATGTAGTTTCCGGAGATCGCTCAACATCTTGATACGTGCTTGTAAAATTTCCTCCCGAACTCGAGCGCCTTCCGTCTCGACATCAATGCCTAGACGTTTTTGCATGCCGGCCTGGGCTTCCGTATAGGCTTCTCCATATGGTATACCATTGACCGTTGCTTTCTTAAACTCCATGACGTTCTGGGTCAAGGTACCGGTTTTGTCGGAGAAGATGTACTCAATTTGTCCCAAGTCATCTGAGATGTTCCAGGATTTAGGCGTACAAGGATAATCAATTGGCTCATAATACATCTCGGTGTCGCTGTAAATGAAAAAGGCCTGTAGCGTTTTAATGATCTCCAGGGTGATGTACAACGAAATAGGAACCAAGTTCTGGAACAAAATCAGGGCAGCCCAAAAAGTAATGAATCCATCCATAGCTGGACTTCCTCCAACGGATCCAAACTCGAAAAAGGCAATGGTATTGTTGCCGGCCCCAAAAGCGATGCCCTCGATCACTCCAGACACCGCACACATGACCACTAGGATGATGAAATTGTAAATGACGTTCCAGTTCAGGTCACGGGCAATGCGAGATCTTTTGGTAGGGGTAATACCAGCATTCATCATAATTTTCGTATCAAATCCAGTAAAGACAACCACACCAAGAATCCAATCAGTATTTCTCAGGTTGCATCCTCTCAAAAGTAGGTTGTTGATTGAAATAGGCTCGGCCATCGATTCCTTGGTGTCATGTTGAGTCCATCGAGCAACCGCACTGTATTGATAGAGATTGGCTTGCGGAGGTTCGCTTTCAATCTGGAATGCCGTTCTCTCACAATCGCGTGCATGTTTGATTTTTCGACCACTACGAAGAGCATGTCGCACTTTCAAGTTCGTTTCCCCGTCCAAATTCTTGGTCTCCACGTAGCAAGCTCCATCAGGGTCGGAGGTGGACAAAATAACCACATCTGCGGGAATTTGGTCATCGTTGTAAATTCGAACAAAGTCCCCTACCTGCACGTTCTTCCAGTAATCTTGATGGAATCGAGCCTTGCCGGTTATGGACTTGTCGGGATCAATCAAACTTCCGAAATGTCTTTCGGCAGGACTCTCATCGCCCCCATCATAGGAGAACGCGGTCTTGGGGCGGTCGGGTTCTGGCACCTCCAAGCCGTCTGCTCGGGGTTGTGGTGAGGGAACTGGAGTCATTTGAATTTCCTCCCTTGCCGAAGCAAAACTCGTTCGGTGAGTGTTTGTTGACAGGGCCGACTGGCGCCTTGGGTCCACCGTCTCCAATGACCCTCGAGGTTCGTCCAGCCCTCGATCGTTTGCGTTGTCGCCCGCGGGCTTTTTTCCTGGTAGTTTTTGCCAGGTCTTCAACATATAGCGACTGGTTCCCTTCTTAATCCTTCGCCACAGCGAAATATCATCGGCGCTAACATTAACATTGTTCCAATCCACCAATCGGTGGATGGGGGAGTTGTTCAATTCGTTGTCGAGAATCGTCCTTCTGGAGTCCTCGATAGCATCTTTTATGGCGGTAATTACGACAATCACTATTAGAGGCACCGCGTTTAGACCTGGGTTTGAAGCTCCAAAAATACTAAAGAACTAGAGATATTGTCAGCTAAGCTTTCTGTTGGCACAGTTCACCAATCTTACCGCCAGGATAATGAGGAACAAGAAGTAGACGTTCGCGATATTGTGGAATTGATACCATATGTTCTTGGGAACAAAACTCAATGGCGTGTATTTTGCGGTTCTGATCTTGTTCCTCCGATAGTGTTTCAAAGGTAGGCCATCATCATCAACGGCGTCCGGCGGTAGCGGCGTATTGAACAAAATGGTTCGCGGCCCTTGACCATCTCGATCATGGTCTGCATCTTCCTCCGGTGGTTGCTCTGGTTCTTCTGGAATTCCGCCTAGATCCGTTCCCATCGACTCTCCTCCGCCGGAATCCCTCTTCTTCTCGCTGTTGGAACCTCGATTATGCAAGCGATCAATGATGGACGTTCGTTTTCGCGTGCCCGATTTTCCCTTGACCCTCTGCGTAGCCCATCGTAATCTTTTCGTTGGCAAAGGAGCGTCATCTGGCTCTTCCGAGTTGGGAACTAGGAGAGAAGGCGCCATGGCGACCACGGGTCAGCGTCAACTCAGGTTGGGCGAGGCCCTCGCCGGGAGTGCTGAATCGGCCTCCACTTTTTGGACAATGTGAGTGGAATCTCTTTCGTAAAATCCGTCGTTCTGGTCGCGGAGGTCGTCAACACGTTATAATGTCGTTATTATGGTTTTCGTGAAGAGCGAGACCGAGGGATGGGCTCAAAGGAGGTGATCCTAATACTGGGAAATTTCGCGGCTAGGCCAAGGGTGGGTACCGGAAGGCACGGATGGCAGTGTACAGAGGCGGTCACCTCGACTGCCCGGAACTGCAGGTGTCTTTTAGGTGTACTCGGAATTATTAGATGGTGATGGAATGTTGTAGTGACGACAGCAAGGTTTGGCTGGCAAAGATGGTTCGGGGTGTCGGAGTGGTGAGAGGCAATTCCAACTTTGAATTGGGTTGAAGGGGTGGCAGCCCAGAGTGGCAGTGGCAGTGGCAGCGTGGTAGAGTTCGGGATGACGGGAACTAGCGCCGACCTGCTTATTCAGAACAATTGCGCGACTTGGAAGGGCAACGCCAATGCAGATGGGGGAACAGAGCGGTATAGTAACGGTCGGTCGCGGTCGCGGTCGTGGTCGTGGTCGTGGTCGCTTGGAAGTGCAATCAATGCCCTGAGCCTGAGGTGGAGGTTGGTTGGCAGAAGCAGAAGAGCATGTGCAATTATGGTGTGTGTAATGAACGTGTTGGTGGTTTGGTGGTAGTGGTGGTGGTGGTGGTGGTAGTGGTAGTGGTGGTGGTAGTAGTAGTGGTGATGGAGGTTGACTAGGGACAAAGGAGTAGAAGGGGAAGGGAAAGGGAAGGGAAGGGAAGGGAACGGGTGGTGAACAAAATTGGCGATGGAAGGTTGGTAGCAAGGAAGAAGTTTCAGAAGAGTGAGCGTGAAGTGAATCAACCACAGCGAAAGGTCAAGTTGGTTAGGAGGTTGGAAGGATTTCAAGTGCAGGCTCAGGCTCAGGCTTAGGCTTAGGCTTAGGCTCAGAACAGTGCCGTGCAGTCGCAGTGCAGTGCTGACCCAGGGAGACAGGCCAAAAAAACAAAACTGACCAGGTGTTCGCTGGGTGGGTGGAGGAAAGAGCGGAGGCCGAGCAGGGCAGTGCGTCTTGGGAGCTGTCTGGCTGTGGCTGCAGCGTGATGTTGGATTCATCAGCAACACCAACACCTCAGAGAAGCACCCGACCATCACCACGATTGGCACTTCCAGCAGTCTACGTACAGTGATCAACTACTTACACTACACTACCTACACCAAACTCTACCGAGGACGGACTCTACCACTCTACGGGTCTGCGCACACAGCACAGTGAGACCATCACCTGCATCCCCATCCCCATCCCCATCCCCATCCCCTCATCCTACCAAGATCACCAACTACAGGGATGTACTCCTGACTACGTGAGCATGAGGCACAACTGCTGAGCAATGGGCAATGTCAACAGCTTATGTCCGGATCTGGCTTATGTCCGCAGCCTAGGGAGTGTAGTATCACCTGGCTGGGAGTGTGGGAAGTAGCTCCTCTAATATTTGAGGAGCGAAATGTGCCGTATACAGTATGAGTGGAAGGCTACTATTGCTGCCACTAGCCAAAGCTGTATGCCGTATAGCAACGGAAATAACTGCTACTATAGCTACTACTAGATCTAATCTGATTCAATCATCTCTCGAACTCTACTTGCACTACTATACCCTCCTTCTATTTTGGACCACCATCTCTGGAATTAATCTACTTGCAGCCCCACCATCATCCCCAATTCAGCGTACCCTGAAAATAGCCCTGTCACAGGCACCCAGCCTCGACGGGTCACGGAGGACAAGCTGCAAAACTCACAGCACGGACTCATCGGATCTCACTCGCACAGATGCCAGGTATTGGTGACAGTGGCACAACCTCACACTCTGACTGGAAACTCTGGAACTCTTCAAATAGTCTTGTTCTCGCCATTACTCAGACTACTGCTCGATGCTTTGTAACACGGAAAAACGAACCGCTTGGGTGGTAGATTTCTATTACCGAGATCAACATTGCGGGGTAATTGGCTCTGGTTCCATTCCAGAGCAGTACCAGTACCAGTCACGACGGCAAGATCGCATGGTCATACCTTGAACACCATTACACCCATTGTTGTTGAGAGGCGATATACTAATCAACCCCAAGAAGGCCGAGAAATCTTGAAGGAAGCTGCTTTACTTTGTACATTCCGAAATAGGTCTTTCGTCTTTCGCTAAAGCTGCCTATTACGACGGGTTGGTGCATCATTTCTCCTCCCCTCCCCTATCCAAGACCTTGAGACTTGCCCAGAAAGTCAGCGAGAGGGGCACATGGAAATTAAAACCACCATCGCCCTGCCATATCTGGTCGAAGTGAGTGACGGCACAGCAAATGCATACAACTGCATCCTCGTACTCCACTTAATTCAGAGACAATTTTACCAAGAACTTTGAAAGGAAAGGAAAGTGAACTTCAATGCTTCCATCTATTAAGCATCTATCCGGAAAAATACAATGGACTCGAACCGCGAACTTCAAACCTCGAACCTCGGATCTGAATAAGACAAGCACACCAAATTCGAGTTGCGTATCCACAATTCCCTCCGGAAAGACTGGAAAAAGAAATAGCCTTCGGGACTTTCTCAAAACCGAGTCCCGCGCCCAACGAACACTGCAAGTCAGCAGCGTCTGGGATTTGACAACTTCTCACGCCCGGAAAACACCTGTCATCTTCCTCACTCATCCTACGAAGCGATGGGAATTCTAAAAACATCAACATCGCTGCCGGGAGAAATCTAGAGTCAGCTTTCGTAAGATCATCTACAGAGGACTTATCCTAACTCCAGGTTCCAACATCGAATTTAGCAATCGCTAACATACTACGCTACGCTACGATACGGAGATAACAAGAGGTCATTGGTAAAGACCATACGTAGTTCGTATAACTCCATGTTTCATCCTTCTGCAGGCGAGAAGGATTCCAACAACCCGGAGACTAAAATTACCAGCTACCCGAATTCCCCATTTGCAGTTCGTACATGGCAAAATTCATAAGGCGACAGACAAGCCATCGTTGAGTTTGTCATCAACGAAAACACACATCCCCATACCTCCTACCCAAATCCAAGCTCCCAGATTGCACGTATCAAATACAGCATAAGCACATTCGAATCAACATTAAACGTACTCGTAAAAGAAACATGACGTACCGTATCAAACACCTTCGTATCGCTTCTCGTCTAGCTAATCGGGTTGTTCCTTATCAAAGCTCTATTGAGTAGGTCTCCCTTCCAGCTTCATCCCTCGACGGGCGTGTCTGGTATAGTTCGTCTTATGAGCTTGATAACCTTCGCTTGAGCCTCGAAAAAGTTCAATTTTCGCACTTAACCTTACGCACCCTGACCCTGACGTCGAAGCGGCTGTGAAATTCTCAGGCGGCCTCGTATTTCAGGTACGGGATGGGTTAGTGCATGATTGCGGCGCTTGACTGCAATGGTTGGCTCGTTGGGCACATAGAAGTACTTCTAGATACTCGAGCGCGGTAGATTTTCGAAAGAAAGGTTGTACAGAACGGGCGTTTGTATGTCATTTGATGGATGTTTCTGGAAAGGTACTTGGTCTGGAGCTCGTATGCTATTACCTCGTGATCTAACTTTTTCCTGCTGCGATTTCCTCTGGCATGCGAGATAAGGTTCTAATTGTTCCTGGTGCAGTGGTGGTTCGGCCTAGACTTGCACGAGATCTTTAATTGAAGTACAAGATGATTCGAAGAACTAAATATCTCAACCTGATTTCAGCATCTGATTCTGGAGAAAGAAGATGGACGAGGGGATATATAGAGTGGCTGTGAATGTTTGTTTCGTTTGAAAGCTCCAAGGTTGTCATCGTCATTTCTATGACATGGTCGAGGTGGTGAGGTCTAAAGACTTGGCACTCATGACGGTGTAGTGAAAGCCGACCATCTACCCAAGCCAGGCCAGGCTCGTCAGGTACGGTACGGTAGCAGTACGGTACACCCAAACGAAACGAAAAAGCCTCCCTATTCCAACCTCCCTCCAGCCCAGATATCCAGCCCACGTTACACGCCTATCATCCGAGGAAGACCAGCAACGGGCATGAAATGAATGACGGCGGACCTGCGACTGCGTGATGGGAAACCTCGGCGTTCTGTCGCCAGGAGGAAGTATAGCTGTAAGCCTCAACCCCTCAAATCAAAACAAGAGACGGTCTACCACAAGAGCTCTGCATCGCATGTCTTGGCCCGCTGGTATCATGGATACTGATCAAGATACTAGGTGGGCATTCTCGTCGGTCTGATCTCCACGAGCGTGCAGAGTCTCGGCCTCACCCTCCAACGCAAATCCCACATCCTCGAAGACGAGAAGGGGCCCCACGATGTGCGACGACCACCCCATAGACGGAGGCGATGGCAGTTGGGGATGGGAATGTTCATCATCTCGAATCTGGTGGGGAGTACCATACAGATAACCACGCTGCCATTGCCGGTCTTGTCGACATTACAAGCATCCGGACTGGTCTTCAACTCGATATGCGCCACCTTGATTTTGGGCGAGCCGTTTACGAGATGGTCCTTGGGAGGGACGATATTAGTATCGAGCGGGGCAGCGCTGATAGCCATCTTTGGAGCCATACCCGAACCACCGCATACATTGGATCAGTTGTTGGTGTTGCTGGGGCGGAAGACGTTTGTGTTATGGATGATCTTTCAAGCGATTTTGGTTATTGTGATTATCGTCATTGCGGGCTGCTTGTCCAACTTTTCCAATCTACCTGGAAGTCCTCGAATACGACTGTTGAAGGGTTTAGCATATGGATGTATAAGTGGAATCTTGTCTGCGCATTCCCTATTGGTGGCCAAATCGGCCGTGGAATTACTGGTTCGGACGATTATAGATCATGTCAATCAGTTCAATAGATGGCAATCATGGGCCATACTTATAGGACTTGTCACATTGGCTCTCACCCAGCTCTACTTTCTTCACAAGGGGTTGAAGCTAGTTTCCACGAGCGTGTTATACCCGCTCGTCTTTTGCGTTTACAACATTATAGCCATTCTGGATGGCTTGATATACTTTGAGCAAATCGACCGATTACCCGCTCTTCATGCCGGCTTGATAGCATTGGGAACTGCTATTCTGCTCTCCGGCGTCCTCGCCCTATCATGGCGTCTATCAGATGAACAAACACAACCAGCAGTCGCACAAAGCGCTCTAGCACCAGGTCTCGGGTTCGTCGAAGACACCGACAACGAGGAATACTCTGACGAAACGACCGCCGACGAAGAAGCAGCAATAGGCACCCAACACCGCGCTCTCCTAAGCGAAGAACCCATGACCCCCACCACCAAACTAGACACCGTCCTAGGAGCCACGCGTCACGTCCGTAAAACCGTCCGCCTCACCGAAGCCGACGAGATCTGGGGCGAGCTCCAAGACGACGACACCAAACCCAACTCTCCCGCTCCCCGACGCTCCTCCTCCAATCTTCTCCCTCCCCCCAAGAGACCAGGGCTCACCCAACCCGATCCAGAGCCGAATGAACAAACGAGTCTATTGAGGAGCACCTCGAATCGTAAACGTAGGAGACACAGTGGCTTCCCGGGGTTCACGGCGAGACCGCAGTCGAGGGGCTTGAAGAGACGGGTTACCTCCCAACCTCAGGAGGCGACGGGGGGGTTTTGGAAGATGAAGTGGTGGAGGAGGAGGGGGGGTGAGGGACCTCCTGATCCGGGGGGTTCGGGGATGGGGACGGGTGAGGGGTCTTCGAGGAGGGGAGATGGTGGAGATGGTGGGGGGAATGGAAATGGATATGGATTTGGGAATGTGGTATAGAATGAACGTACTTCTTTTTTTTTTCAGTGAGAATGAATATTATTTTTGTTCGTTCCTTTTTTGGTCGGTGTCTTGCTGTCTTGATTGATTGATTGATTGATTGCTTGATTGTTTGCTTGCTTACTCATCCTCTCTACACTATTTTTTTTATTCCTCTTATTTGTCTTTTATTTCTTTCTATTTATCTGGATATTTACTTTTTTAATTGCTCGCTTGCTTGATTATTTACTTATTTGCTTACTTTCTCTCTACACCTTTCCTTTTAGTTTCTCCTTTAGTTTTCTTTCGTTTCTTTCTATTTATCTAGATTTTTACTTTTTCTTTTATTCTGATTTTGTGATTGATAGTATGGGGATAGGTATCTAGCGGTGAAGTTGATGAGTTAGTTGATGTTTATTATGGTTGTTGTTTTGGGGGGGGAGTGGGGGGGTGGTATATTATTTGAACTTATATTTACATTCAACTTACACTTGTATTTACACGCACACTTATCCTCACACTTTTATACTCACACTTGTATCTTTCGATTGCGGGTATGCGTTGTTTAAATGAAGAAGGATGGATGGATGGATATATAGACATGATTTCTGGAATTGGAGCTGGGGGTTTTAGTGTTTGGGATTGGGGTTGGGATTGGGGTTAGGTGGGAATATATGGAGGTGTGGGGTGTGAGTTTATGGAGGGTGATAGGGCAGGGGAAGGGGAAGGGAGCAGAAGGAGAAGGAGAAGGAGTTTGTTGAGGTAGATAGGAAGTTAGGTCTTGTAATATATAGATGATAAAGAGGGAATTCTTTTTTTTACTTTTTTACTTTTTTACAATGATTCTTTGATTCTTTGATTCTTTGATTCTTTGATTCTTTGATTCTTTGATTCTTTGATTCTTTATTTTAGGAGGGAGAGATGAAATGAAGTGAAATAAAGGTGTTATATACAAATACTCTTTTTACCTTGTTCTCTCTATGTGTCTGTTTGGTTTACTACGATAGAGAAGGACTTGGAAGTTTTAGAAAACTAGAGAGTCATAGTATAAGGATTATTATTACCAAGTATCAAAGACAAAATAGGAGAATGTTAGAATAAGCTGTGAAAAGTGGGATAAGAAGGGAAGAGGTAGCTAGGGGAGTAGGGAGTAGGGAGTTTTTATAAGACGACCTTAAGCGAGTAGAAAGCTCTAGAATGCTAGGTAACTGAGATAGTGGGTTAGGTAGTAATTGTAGGCGTATAAGAGTCTCAGCTAAGGCTAAGGCTAACCGACATGTCGTAACAATTGCCCACACAAAAAAGAGAAAGACGACATCCTCATCGTTATAAGAGGAGTGGACTCTTTATGAGTACTAATCTAATATCCGATATATAAGTCTTAATAAGTGTTCAGACCAGTCCCTATCCATGTACCGATGTCCATGCATAAGTATCCAAACTAAATCAAAAGTAAAGTAATATATCCCATCCCAACCAAACAAATCAAAACAAAAAAAAGATCCCTTCTATATCCCATATCCCATATCCCATCCTCCTTACCTCCTTCCCACCCAACACCTCAAAAACCCCTCCCGCCCCCCTCCCAGGACCCAGCTCAAAATCACTTCCTCCCAGCTCAAAGCGGTGAAACCGTGAAATCGTTAAACCGTGAAACCATGAAAATAAATAAACCCTCTTCCCTCCAAATCTCGCACCTTATAATTATAAAGCGAAATACATATTTGCTTCGCGTAAGAGAAAGGGGGTTACATCGTAATTCCTACTATTACTAAGAAAAAGGGTTCGTACTTTACTTATTATCTAGGTACTTCAAAACAGAGAAGTGTCGAGAGGGAGGAAGAAGAAGAAGAAGAGCATTGGTTAGGTTAGGTGTTGTACGTCAAGGCGAGGGGAGTGGAAGGTAAGGTTCTAGACTTATATACTTCGCAGGTGAAAGTCGTATAGCGTACTATACGTGGTGCGTAGTCCGGTATCGGGTCCTACTACGCTAGCTATACTACCTTAACTTAACTTATTATTTTTTTCCCCTTCGTGGAGCTCGCGGATTGGAGTGGTTTTTTACTCGGATCTGTTCGACGACTTTAATCCTACGAATAACTTCCTCGTATCGAGTTTTTGATTCTAGCTCCTACGTCTAAACGTCCTAGATCGTCTAGATCTTATCTTATCTCATTATTATTATAATATTAGTTATTCGTATTATATATCGGCTCTCTTCTCTTATAACTAATATAAGTAAATCTTAAGTATTATATTAAATCGAGTAATAGAAATATCTACTAGCTCGGTTAAACGGTCTTTATAAGTATAGGAAAGAATCGATTTAAAGGGCTTACTTACCTAAGAGATTATAATAATAGAATAAGAAAGTACAATTCTTAAGTTCTTTAGCGAAGTTAATACCTAGACGAAGAGTTTAATAAGTAGAGAGCTTAATAACTTTAGCGAGAGTAGTTAGTTAAGATACTATATAAAAAAGAAAATATTCTCTACTACCTTTTCTTAGAACTAGGTATATAATAACTAGAATTAATTTTATTTAAAAAAAACCCCTACTTTCTTCCCTAACCCTAACCCTAAACCTAACCCTAGTACTACTACTTATTAGGAATAAAATAGGATACTATAGAATAAGCTATAAAAAGTACTATAAAATAGCCTAAAAGGCTAGCTAGAGGCGAGTAAGGCTTTAATATAAGAGCTTTCCTATACTATAGTTATATAAAGCCTTTCTATATAAAACTAGCTTGTTCCGGAATAAGAATAAGATTATAAGATAAGTATAACCTATATAGAATCTATTTATATTAAAGGTATTGTTGTGCTGGATCTACTCCACTTTCTCCTTTTGATCCACTTTCTCGTTTGATCCACTTTCTCTTTTAGTACACTTATAGTTCTGCTGCCTAAATGCTTCGTGTCTGCCTAAAAGACTTCATGTCTGCCTAAAGCTTACACTCTTTATATAAACATCTTAGATAGCTACCTTTTAGAATCAATCAATTCTCCATGACCTTCAGTATCCAATATTCTTACAACCTAATAGGTATATAGGGTGTTTTATTATCATATAAGAGTTATAAGTATACTAAAATATAAAATATAAATAATAAAGGGGGGTAAACTCCAGCGTTCCGTGAGATTGATAAAAGTTATATTCTAATTACTGTAATGTATTAAAGTACTCGTACTTAATCCCCTCGTAGAGTAATCATAAGAGTAATCACAAGAGCCATCACAAGAGCCATCACAAGAGCAACCACAAGATCAAGCAATTACAACCAAAATTACAAATATCCAAGCAAGCTTCCACCCCTCAAAAGTCAATATTGTCACAAAGTCCTAAGAGAGAAGAAAAAGGGACAAGGACCCTACACGATCCAGGGTATAAGGGTAGCAAGTGGGTAGATAGAGTAAAGTGAAAAATTTAAGTATTAGTAGAAAGAAGTAGACAAACACTATAAGACGTAAACATTCCAATCAATTAGTCAAATCGGTCAATAAAGGCATTCAACCTCAACAAAGCAAAGATCACAATTCACCTATCATAAGTAGAAGTGGAAGTGTAAGGTGAATAACCCTCACCCTCTTACAGCCTAACGTCCATCCATCCATCCATTCATCCATCCACAGAAGAACCCCCTACACTTCATCTAACATTCTTGGGAGAGAAAAATGTGTTTAGTAAATCGGAGAAAATTTGTCATTTGTGTGTGAATGCCACCAGGGAGAGCAATTGTTTGAACCCCCCAAACCATATCTGGCCACCAGGAGCTACTGTACAAGAGGTATCCCCCCTCCTCAAAAGAGAGAGAGGGAAGGAAGAGAGGGAGGGGAAAAAACGAACAACAGTGACATCCGCCACACCAACCCCCAACCACCATTCATCATGAAAATGAGCAACCACTAAACACCCCCCCAAAAGGAAAAAAGGTACCATAAAAAAAAGAGACACGAGAAAATTGGTAATCCTCCCGCAAGGTATTTTTCAATGCTGTTGACCCCTCAAGATGATGAAATTTCTGGAGAAAAAAAGCAAGCAAGCAATTAGCCACCGCGCCAGATCCTCCCCTGATACCACCCGTCGTACTCGTATTTCGCTTCATGATGTTCATCAAGAGATGACATCTTTTCTGGAGAATTATTCCGAATTATGCACTCCCCGTAGCTTTCTCCTGAATTTTTTTCAAGTAGAGATCAAAAACAAAGTCTGTTCACGCGACCAAATGAAAAGATAGGAAACTCCATATTCGTAACAAGACACCTAAACACCGTATCTGAGAAAATAAAAAAGGTCAACGTGAGGATCGAGACCCGCAAGACACGAACGATAACAACCGTTGTATTATGTGTCGGGTATAAGTGTTCAGAGACCGACTCAATCCTCTTTTGCAAATTGGGACCACCGATGCGCTGATTTGATTGAATTATGCTTGGTGTGTATGCTGTTGTGGCATTCCGGAGTTGGGTGGCATAGGATAACCACTTCGTTGCTGCTGTTGGACATAGTTCTGATATGCAATTGCGTTTGCATTTTGTTCTTGAATAGACTGTGCCAAATAGTTGGGGTGCATTTGTGTGTTTTGTTGTGGAATGCCAGCCCGAGGCTGTTGCATAGGAATATGTTGTTGCGGGGTCGTATCTTCGGGCGACTCGACAGTGTTTTGGTCATCCACGCCGTTCTCCCCGTTGCCTGCGGGTTCGGGAGCGTTTAAGCAAGCCTGATAGGGTTAGTCGACGAACAATGGTTGGCGGCGCAAACGCTACGTACTTGAATTAAATTCTTGCCCTCGGCTTTGGTGACCAAAGGCTGGAGCTTTGGTGTTGTGAATGTATACACTAACCCGGTCTCTGAAACCACTAGAAGAAGGACTTGAGTACCGGTAAGGACGGATAATTCGTAAGCCTGACAGATTCGAATTAGTACGATGGGTGATGGGTAATGGCAGATGGCGTTCGTCGCAATGTCCATGTGCTCATGCGCTGACGCGTGAAATGGGGGGTTTATTGGTACCTACCTTCTTCATGATTCCGGCTTTGCGCTTCGAGAAGGTTATGTGCCTACGCGACTTGTCGGTGATGAACTTGATCTCAATCTTCCGTCGCTCGCGTCCCGGCTTGTCATCATCATCGTCGTCGTCATCTGCGGCGGCAGGTCGCTGGCGCTTGATACCGCGGGATTCTCCGCCTGCAATTGAGTTCCCATTACCGACGGCATGTTCATCGAGATTCGAAGGCGAACCTTGGTCGTGTTGGTCTGTGATGTCGGTCATGATGGATTAGATTGCTCGAGGTATGACGAGAATAACTCTTTTGAGTTGTTTGCCGACGGCCTTACTGCTTATGGGGAGTGGAGGCTGTTGTCCTGCTATGTCGCGGAAACCTGGTCGCGAAGAGCTGGATTAAGGTTGGCGTGGTGGGAGGAAGCGAGTGAAATCGGAAAGTGCGCCTGGGAAGGGTATGCGACGCGCGAACGAAGTGCTGGGCTGTGGGTGGTGGGTGGGTGGCACTGATGAGTGGTCTGGGGAGTAGACAAGCGGGAGTGCGAGTAGAGGAGTCTGGAGAAACGGCGGGTTCAGTTGGACTGTGTGTTCTGCGCCTGAGCCTGAGCCTGTGCCTGAGCCTGTGTCCGACCGGTCGGCCGTAAAGGGGAGAGGCCGTACGATTTTGTGGGAGGGGAGGGGAGTGGAGTGGAGTGGAGTGGAGAGCGTGGGAGGAGCCGGGTATTGGGCGGGTGGTAGGTGAGTGGTGGGTGAGTGAGCGAGTGTTGGGCGAGAGACTCAGAGAGAGCAGTGGGCACAGGGCAGTGATAGGCGGGAGGTTATTTCTGGTGTCGGTCGGTCGGGGGGTGTTTATGTGGTCGGGGGTTATGTGGGATGAATGGGGGGATTGTCGATGCGCGATGCGGGAACCTGAATAGCTGAATTGGGGATTAATGATTGATCCGGAAAGGTGTGTACGGTATGTACGGAAGTACTGTGTACTCGCACTGGACAATAGTGAATGGCAGCGGGATGATGTTCTGGAGAGGGGAAGAATTGGAAGGGGACTCGTAGCACCGTCGCACTAGAAGAGCGGTGGGTAGTCGGAGTTGGGAAGGTGGTGCAGCGAGTGCGAATGCGTGCAGGCAGTGATGAGTGGGTGAGTGGGTGAGTGGGTGAGTGGGTGAGTGATGCAGTGCAGGAAATAGCGGAGGTTGGCGTGGGCGATGCGTGATGGATGGGCAATGAGCCCTGGGCGATGAAAGCTTGAGGGAGCGAGGCAGAAGCTTGGGTGGGGGGGACCGGGTGGAGAAAGAGTAAAGGCCTGGGAAGGCACAGCACAGCACAGCGGGCGAACTGTGGACACCGACGCACCACCCAAAAAGTCCAGCGCCGGGAAGGAGCGATGCAGGGTACCAGCGTGGAAACCCCCCCAACCCCCCAGGCTCTCATCTGCCTGCTGGGACTCTCGGGGAATCGGAGTCGAGGTTCGCGGTGGTTCGTCAGTGGTTCATCGCAGAGCAGAGTGTCAGAAAGTGACAGCCACCGCCTGGAAAGACCGGCCAAAGCAGCGGAGTGTCAAGAAGACGCTGAATCGTGCGTGCCACGCTATCCACCACTCTGCAGAGCTTTCCACTGCAGAACCCCTCGATGCGGCCATTGGAACCTCAACCCTCCCACCACCTCTCCCTCTACAAGTACCTCGGCCACCATCCGCGTATTGGGAGCAGCAAATACGGCGTGCAGCGACCGTTGTACTTTGAAGTACGTGCTGAGACTGGGTGGCTCTCAGGCATGCGAGATGGCTTGAGGAGGTGCATGCTCATCCGCCTCCCGCGCGGCCGTCGTTCTACTGTGTGCAGCAAATCCGACGAATGTCTGGCTGTGAGGGTCCTCGGCCTTGCTGTTTTCAGTCACAAACGCCTCCCTGCTGCAGGAATGTGTGCAACGGCGAGAGTCGGCAACTTTCAACCCCAGCCAACAGGCCCATGGCCCATGGACGTGCAGACATCAGACGAAGGGCAGAGAGGTCCAGACGTCCAGGCCGAGGAAAGGTGGAAACAGGTGGAAAAGGAGGGGCCACCTCTGCATTCCTAAAATAGGGGGCAATGCTGGGCTGGTTCATCTCTGCCATCCATCCAGCATCCACCCTTATCTGACGACGATACGATACCTGCCCTACCATCGCGCGAGTCCCATTACGGCAACTCCAGACATCAACTCGATGACCGTGGACGCAGCTTTGCATCGGTCAACGCGTTCAAGAGACGAGATATCGAGTTGCATCGTGAGCAGACGACGACGATGGCACACGAGCAGCGAGAATCGGAGTCACTCTCGAAGATCATGGTCCAGCTCTCCGCCTCGGCATCCCTGAGTGCTGCCATTTTTACCTCGACCAAGTCTTGGACACAACTTTGGCCCAGAAAGGTTTGGTGTAAGACTGGCAATGGTTCCATGCGCCGGGAGCAGCGTCAATCATTGTCAATGATACTCCTGGCGCATGCATTTGCCTGCAGGTGCGATAGATTGCGGTCGCGGTCGCAATGCAAGAGGGGTCGTCATGATGATGGCCATGATCCGTCGGGATGCGATTCGATGCGATGCGACTTGGAATGAGGGTGTTGATGGTGGGATATACTCGAACTCTTACACCAAAAAAAGGGAACAGCCACGTACCTCCACAAAATGACCACGAATTAACTGGTCTGTGCAAGGGGAAAGTGCAGTCGTTGTGTCGTCACTTTCACTCCTCCTCGATCAATTCTGTTTCTGCCTTTGGCCTTTTTCGTGGGTGCTTTTTTCGGGTTTGCCTTTCTCGTCTTGGTGCAGGGATGGTGTGGCCGAAGTTGCGTGGTTTCCGTGTGTTGGGAATCAATGCAAAGTCTCTTTGTGGACAAGTTCGAGGGAGGGCTCACTTCTTATGGTTGAAGTGGTTTAGCGCCATTCGCTTAGTGGGTCTAGGAGGAATGTTGATCCGATATCAGGTGATCATTCGTTCTACTCCGAGCCCGTAAGTAGCCAGGCCCAGGATCCAAGCGTGCTGACAGAACAATAGTCGGGATTTGCAGTCAACGCCGTCCTCCTGCAGGTGAATCTACAAAGTAGCAGACGGAGGTAGTACTCTGCTAGGCAGTGATCCTTGAGGTGACATTGCACCTCTGATGACTAGTACATGAACCTGTTTTGTACTCATTTTAGTCTATTCGACCTTCGTATCGATACGAGTATTCTAATCACTTCATACGTTATTTCTATAAAGAGATAACAAATAGAGGGGAACCTAGCGAGTATCGCGAGGTGAGCCTGGTGAGCAAAACCGCCACAAGTGGACGCTAAGGCTTAGACTCTTACCCGACAGCTCCGATTAAGGCCGATGAAGAACATCCAGCCGGGTCACGGGTTATAAGTCATGGGCGGGGTTTTTATGAATGACTCTACCTATATCTCACCTCAGCAGAAATTGCTTCATCTATGTATGAAGTAGATTGCAAAGTCGGGGTGCTCCATATTATGGGAAAAACAAGCATTGACCAGACCGTTAGTAAATAATCCAAGTTCTAACTATTAAAGGTATCTCCGCATCCTTCAACATCAAATTTGCCAAAGTTGGAAGTTGAGCCTCTAATATTAACAATGTGGGGAAATATACAGTACAGTCAGATTGTGTCAATTGTACTCGAGTATATTTACCTACCGAATTAACCCCACCAACCCCCTTCCCAAAGGACAAACCTCGCTAGCTTAATCCAAGTTATTTCTGTACACTACTACAGTATATAATGTATACAGTATTTTAGTATACTGGTTGTAGTGCCTGTACCTCCCAGACTAATCCTCACTTCTACCAATCAGGAACCATGTTTGACGTTGTTCGTATCCAATCCAGGAACGTCAACTCAAAATTGACTTCCAAAACTACGTACTTGGTTCGCGCCTCGATTTGCGGCTCAAGGCACTATTTTATCTAATCGAAAACACACCTACGGTTTCTGTAAGCGCCAACTTTAACGCCTCAGGGGTTCTCAGGGGTTACGAGATGTGGTGAGATCCTGGACTGAAAGACAGCTTGTAATTATCCAAATCGCTCCTTGATATTATATCATCATCCTCAAGACCCAAAACAACACTGAATTCAAATCTGAATTCAAATCTGAATTCTTAAAATGATCTCCATCATCACCAAAAATGCATCGAACCATAGAGGACCGTGCCACCGTAGTAGTAGCGGGACCAAACCACTGCCACAGATTTCCACACAAACGTGAGGCAAAATCCAAAACAGCACCCGTCTGAGCTCACCACCAACCACA
Source organism: Hymenoscyphus occultus (assembly GCA_900536445.1). NCBI lineage: Eukaryota > Fungi > Ascomycota > Leotiomycetes > Helotiales > Helotiaceae > Hymenoscyphus > Hymenoscyphus occultus. The sequence goes on from UNPT01000041.1 coordinate 85,601, forward strand.
GCCCATCCCCACCCCTTACGCGCCTACGAACTTGGCCCATCGTGCACCAGACACCGGTCGGTCGCAAGTGCTTTCTTCGCTCACTTTCGCTCTCTCGCTCACTCTGACTCTCACACTCCCTACCACCATATTGTTTGTTGCTGTGCTGTGCATTAGTTGTGTGTTTTTGTTGTTTCCTCGTCCTCGATCCATTATTTTAATTTACCCCAAACCAATCTTTTATTCTTCCACTCCCTTGTTCCTTTCCACCGTGAAAGGGATACTTGTTTTTAGGCGCCGGTCGTCAATCGGAGACTTTTTGTCGTCGAGAGGAGCACAGGACATTCAATAGCAACACCATATGAACGCGATAGAAAGAAGGAGGATATACTGATTCCAAGATGGGGCGCGATAACATTCTCTTGACCTATGTCGGTATCGACATGTTGTTCGTGGCTACCGGAGCGCTGTTAATTATCTTCGCCCTGGAAACACAAGCCGAGTCTGCGAAAGAGTTTACAAAAGATACTGTCGTGCGGGATTTACTGTTAGGAATGTGTCCGCTGAATGGTATGTTGAACCTCTGCCTCTATCATCTACCCCCTATCACAGTATTATATTGTACGAGGATATACTAACATGAAAATGTAAAAAGCCGCCATAGCAAACGCCGTCCTAGTCTTCATCACCTTCCTCATCTCCATTCCCGCGATCGTCATCCCCAGCACACGAGGCTGGCTCAAACTCCACGGCTACCTCACCGTCATCTGCGCCCTCTTCACCCTGAACATCGGATTAAGCATCTGGTTCGAGACCCTGCGGACGCGCAAGAACCTTTCCGAGATCTGGATCAACCAACCACCACAAACCCAATCATTACTCCAACAAACTGTTCGTCTTCCCTCTCACCTTTTCCCTTCCCCCCCTTCAAAAAATCTCTTATATCTATATATATATATATATACACTAACCCATAACAGCTCCAATGCTGCGGCTACGCAAATAGCACCTCCCCCCCCTTCGTCCAAGACAGCTTCTGCACCTCGGCCACCAAAGCCGCCGGCGAACTCGGCTGCGTAACCCCCTTCTCCAAGGAAGCCAACAACTTCCTCGATCTTGTCTTCACGGGCGCCTTTGGAATCGTTGGGATCGATGCGGTGCTCGTTATTACTACCGCCATCTTGTTGAAGGACCGTAAGGAGAAGGAACGTTACCGATTTATTGATGAGAAGAATGGGGCGGGTGCTTTTTAGGGGGGTTACTTTGATCCTCTTTTCTTTTGGATTTTGAGATGGAAGAGGGGAGGGGGGTGAAGGCTTGATACGAGGGACTTGATACCTGGGTGTTTTGGAGGTTAAAACATTTCCTTCCTCTCTTATTTCTTTTATTTTCTTATCACTCTTTACACATACACATCATAAGAGAGTTGGATTGATGCTCGATGCTCTATCCTTCTTTCGTCGCTCTGCTCTGGGTAGGAGGGCGGGCATACTTTTGATAGTGCCGGGTGTTTTTTACTTTTTACTTGTTTTTATTTTTTTATGAATGAAATATTTGCTGGAATTGAGTTTTTTGTGGTTTTTTTTTTGATTTTTTTGATTTTTTTGATTGGTTGGTTGGTTGGATGGATGTTGGTGTGTTGATATGTGTTGTGGTTTTGTGGGGGGGAGAGAGAAGTGAATACTTTTTGAGGATCTGGGGTTTGGGGTGGAGGGGGTTGGAGGTGTGTATGATTAGGATTGGGATTTGGATTAGGATTTGGATTTGGATTTGGATTGATTTGATTTACTTTGAGACGGAGATGGAGAGATGGGTAGTGAGTGTATAAGTAAGTGAGTTAAGCCCTAAATGGCGGGGATTCAAACAGGGCGTTGTAACTGTATTACCTGTATTCGTAGCCGTATCCGTATTATAGACTATCTCTTTCTTTCTTTCTTTCTTTCTTTCATCATCCAAACATTCCTTACACCACCTATCTAACCTTTCATTACGTTACTTTACTTTACTTTACTTCACGTATACGCACGGAGTAGATAACATGATTTTTACTAACATCCAACTATTTAGGTATTATTTCTGTTGGTATAACTTGGTGGGATAATAAGGGTACGAAATGGGAACCAAAGTAGGACGACGAAGGACAAGTTAACAAAGGGTACAAAAGTAGTAAGTAGTAGATGATTGATTGTTTGTGTGTCGGTTCCGTAGGATCCAGGCGTATATCTAGCCCTGAATATCACTTGCATGAACACGTGAATATATCGTGACAATTTTCTTTCTTGGTTGTGGTGTTTATTGTGCTTATACTTTGAGAGTGTGGGGTAGATGTGTTGCTAGGTTTTTGTTTTGATGGGTGGGTAGGTGGGTAGATGGTTGGATTTTGTTTATTGGGTGAGGGAGTGGGGGATGAGGGAGTGAGGGAGTGGGGGAATTGAGAAGTTGAGAAGTTGAGAAGTTGAGAAGTTGAGAAGTTGAGAAGTTGAGAAGTTGAGAAGTTGAGAAAGTGAGAAGTTGAGAAAGTGAGAAGTTGAGAATGGATGGAAGGGAATAGAGGATAGGGGATGAGAGGATGGAAGGGAATAGAGGATGGGGGATGGGGGTTCTGATAGAGAATGTAAGATACTAGTAAGGAGTACGCTAGGTCGGTATAGACCATATTCTACTCCCTAAAGATCTAAGTATGAAGCCCTAGAATTTCGAATCCTAGAGTATATAATGTATTCACAACATCTCGACCAATAAGAAGAGCTTAAACGCTAGTAAAATAACGTATAGTAGTAAATAAGTAAGTGAGTAAAAGTAAATCTATTATTCGCTTATTTACTATATCGTTTAATTAAGCTTATATACTACTATTTAGCCTACTTACTTGAAAACGCTTAATACGCACCTTGTTAACTCCTAGGTAAATTAACACGTCTATTTAGCAACGCTCGGCATCTGGAATTCCTTTCCATTCCAGAACCCCCCCCCCTCTAGAAGAATTCTATTCCTTTTAGGATTCGGCTAGAAGTATTCCATTCTAGAGGTATATATTCCATAGAATTTATAGAATTTCCAGCTGGAATCTGTCATATGATATGGTAAAAAGTCCCTCCGCTCCGGTGGGCTAATAGGAAGCTCGCATTTTGCCTTAGACTAGTATCTCGGATATTGTTCGGCAGATATGTAGGGTATGACCCTAATACCTGTACACGTAACAGCAAAGTGGGTTGGAAGGCATATAGATTCAAGTCTGTCCTACGGTAGAGGCTAAGTACAGTGGTGGTGGTGGGGTGGATTACGTAAGTACGGAACCAGGTTGCCCCGGCTCCGACGTCACGTGTCGGGACTGGAATCGCACCCAGCTTAACAGATATGTTATATAAAGCCTACCTATACACTACTCTAGACTATAAGGCGTGATATAGAGAGTCTCTAATCGTCGTCCTCCTATAGTCAATTGCGAAGTAAACGTAACTATTTAGGTACAGTGCTCGTACTAGTATTCCTATTTACTTAGATATCTTCCGTATATAATGACTATATCACTTAAAACCACCATAACCTACCCTGAACCTTGTATTTTGATTAGTCAGAAAAAGCCTCTGGAATTCTATAGAACGCCTAGAACTCTAGAGCCTGGTTAATAAAAGGATTCCATTTTATTTTGTAGGTGCTCTAGAAGTATTCTATATAGAATATTCTACCTAGAATTCTATGGAATATGGTTCCATTTGCCGAGCGTTGCTATTTAGTAGTGTATATAGTTACTCGCTTATATTACGAAGAGAGTTTGAGTATCCCGTCTGTGATTTCTGATAATATAAGTGGAAGTGTTAGTAGTGTGAGCTATCTTAGTCGAATGGATCGAACGAAGACTATGGGATTTCAAATTCTACACGGAGGATATGGAATATAAAATCATAGAATAGTCGAGGAATTTAATAGAATAGAACGGGGTATTCTATATAGGCCCTAGTAGGGAATCTAGAATAGAATAAAACACAATTCCCATCAGGCACAAAACAGAAGACTATTAGAATAAGCAGTGAAAAGTAGATAAAGAAAAAGAAGCTAGCTAAGATGAGAGCTATACTCTCATATAGGAGCTCTCTTTTACCTGTATTAGACTAGCGTCTTCCTAAACAAGATTAGCGTGACTTATATAGATCTATATCGAATATACAGGGAGTCTCGCTAAGTAAGAGTTATATGCTAAATTGATAAAGGGGGTATACTCTAACACGTTCTATGATGATTCTTATTAGTAATAGCGTGAGGAAGAGGTATATAAGTACTTGGCGAGTAATGTAGGGGAGGTGTTATAGTACTACTCTACTCTATCCTACTTACATTAGCTAGTTGCTGAACGTTGGATGGTTATTCGATTGAGATTCTTGTTTGTGATATGTTTGGTATCGTCTTGTTGGTTGTTGTTACGCGTTTTAGGTGGGATTATAAGAATGTAGTTTTATTGTCTCTCCTTTCGTAGAGAGGAAGGGAGTAAGGAGGAGGAGGAGGAAGAACTTATTAGAAATTTAAGTTCTTTCTTCGAGGATGGAATTCCAGTTTACTATATATTATCTAGTGTAAAAATAAGTAGAGTAGAGTGGAGTGGAGTAGTAGTACCTACTCTACTATACTCGCAAAGTGCTCCTTAAGTAGTACGGAGCAAGTCAGACTTAGCGAGCCCCCTATATAAGGCACTATATAAGCGATAGTATAACATAGCGCTCAAGAGTCGAGTATCCTGTCTTTTTTTATTGGAAACTTTGGTTTATAATAATACCTTTTTTTATAGAGAAAGATAAGGAACAGGAGATAAGAGAGTTACTATTTAAGGACAGTTATTTTGTACTTTGGTTACGTTTCAGTTACGTTTTAGTACTCGAGTATTACTTGAGTAGGTAGATCTAATACTTTTTGATACTCGATTAGTTACGGCATCCTGAATGTACTAAAAGGTCGAATAGACTTAATACTAATTCGCAAATCGCAAATCTTATGTTTTAATCTTATTTAGTACGAAATCACAATTCGCAAATCGCAAACTAGCTTAGGGTTAGGGTTATATAACAGTACTAGAATTAAAGGTAAAACTACTCGATATAAGTAATTAAGCTTAAATTTAACTCGAACGCTCCTTTAACTCTACCCGCCCCTACCTTTAGACTTTACATACGTAGTTATTTTGATTTGTATAGTACACCCTTACTACCTTCCTATACTTACTATCGTTTATACTCACTGTCGTATCCTTACTACCGTATCCTTAATATCGCGTCCTTATTATTGTATTCTTATTGTTGCTGTTTTAAGGAAAAGAGAAGAGAGAGCGGGGAAGAGTAAGAGGCGCGAAGGTAGGTAGCAAACAATTATTAGTATAACACGTACTAGCCTAGCTGTTTTAGGAAGGTAGTATTCTAGGCTAAGGATAAGCGACGCACACAACTAAACTATTTCCCCGCCTCTCTCTCTCTCTCTCTCTCTCTCTCTAAATAACATACTAGGGCACAACCCTATCCGATAGTGAGGATACGACAGTAAGGATGCGACAGTGAGGATGCGACAGTGAGGATACGACAGTAAGGATACGACGACAGCGAGGGTAGGCGACAGCGAGGGTAGGCGACAGCTAGGGTAGGCGACAGTGAGGATACGACAGTGAGGATACGAGGGTAGTAGGTAGGTGTACAAATATACACGTAAAAATATAAGGTCTAATCGCACGTAAAGTTAAGAATAAGGTAGGGGTGTGGGGGTATAGACCCTCTGGCACAATAGTAGTAAATATGACTTTTGCGATTTGCGATTTGCGAATTAGTATTAAGTCTATTCGACCTTTTAGTACATTCAGGATGCCGTGTTAGTAGAATCCACTGCTCTACTTGAGTAGTTGAGTAATTCGAATTCTTTCGTACGTTGATCCCATCCGACAGTCATTATTTGAACCAGTTCAATTCATTCCCCAAAAAAAACATTAAAATCTAAAACATTAAAGAAAGCCAAACCCCCAAAAGACTTTTCCATCCCATCACTTCACGCCCACTTCCCCAGCAAAGCCATAACCCCACACCCCAAAAACACACTCCCAACCATAAACGCCAACCTCCTCCTCCCCCTCGTCAACTCAGGATTAAACAAAAAATCCCTTGCTAGCAACTCTACTAAACCCGTATAGATCAAAATTCCCGCCGAGATCGCGTCCAGCACGCCCGACACGACATTCGCGGTAAACGAACCAGCGTTGTAGGTTGTTCGAAGCCCAAGACCGATCGCGATCGCGATGGGCGTTGTGAGGCCGTAGCAGGAGCAGAGGACCCAGGGGAGCCAGGAGAGTCGTGCGGGAAAGGGGATGGCGGACATGCGGGCGCCGATTCCGAGGCCTTCGAAGGATTGGTGGAAGACGAGGACGGGGTAGAGGGTGCTGAATTCGGGGCCGGTTGTGCCTAGGTTCTTGTGGTGTGTCAGAGGGTTTTTTGGTTGGTGGTGATGGGAAGAGATGAGGGGGGTTAGGCGAGGGGGTGCTAGGGGGGAGAAGCGAGGAGGATGGGAAGAGTGGGACTTACGAGACCGATGATTACGCTGTGGAAGATGACGCCGAATTCGAGGATGAGGAATGCTGCGATTTGCTGACGGAAAGAACGCTCTGTGAGATCGTCCATTGAAGGAGTGAAAGTGTTCTTCTCGCTATCATTGTCTTTATGGTTACGGTCTTTTGCCTGTTGGACGGAATTGATGGAATGCTGGAGGTGCATTTCGTCATCCTGATCACCGGAATGAAGTTGTTGATGGCTTATGGCTGTTTGTCCAGGCGTTGCAGTAATGAGTTGCTCAACATCGGGGCTGTGAGCATATCCATACTTCATGTTTACATATTGCTCAGCGAAAAAGTCCATCAGAAAGATGGACATTATGGACGTGAGAACGATTGCCGGACACCATGAGTAATCCGCCCAATGGCCTGTCATACCAACACAAGATGCCGGTCCGATTTCCTCATAAGCGGGGTCTAAAAGACTACTCGAGTTAGAAAAGAAGCTTGATGGAAGACGAGGGGACATACTGGATGAAAGCAGTTGCTATGATAACCCCAGCCCCAAAGTATCGGGCGAAGAGATAAACATATTTGTTCATTTTGAACCACTTCACACGCGAAGCTACCACGGGGAAGAAAGTGAAAAAGGAAGATACGAAGAAGATTACGAAGATCGCTGAGATGCGAGCCCCGATGTGTCCGTCATATTCGTTCTCTCCTGCGTTCATGGCACAGATGATCTCGCGTGGGTCAGCGGTGCTCAAATTGACCCTGTTTGGGTCAAAATCGGAGGAGGACATTTTGTCCTGGGGAAGTCTCAAAGAGACCAGTCTGTTCCTTTTGGAAGTCTGGCTTGAAGGTTGAAAAAAAAGCAAAGATGTAAGTTGCTAACGAGAAGAGAAATTAGAGAAAGGAACAATGGAATTGTGAAAGGTACCGAAGGGAAGGTGTGGGAGGGAGAAGGTAGAATATTAGATGTAGGCAGCTAGTCATTTTTGTATCTTCCTATCCTCTCCAAATCCATGTTTACTACCACTAAACCACTCTAGTGGAAGTCTCTCCTATCCATCAAGGTATATGGCTGATTAGCCACGAAAACTCCTCGGACATGACGACCCAAAGCAGGCGAATCGCACGCAATATGAGTGGAGGATCTGGCGGTGGGTGAGTTACGGCAAAGTTAGCGGAGCCGATTTGAGGACCTGGATGGGTAGCAAGATGACGCTAACAGATGTAAAGCATGAACCATTCACTTTGACGGAAAAAGCATGATTACGATGAGAAAAGTCTTATTTGCCTGTGCACAAGGCTTGATTCAACTTCTTCTCATACATTTGGCGGATTGCATTGGAAGACGCAATCTGTTTTATGACCCATTGTGCTTGGGAGGGTCGTTACACTGCATTGAGATAGCCCCCCTTTCACATCCCCAATCTTCGTTTACCGAGAATTTGTACCATGAGCTGCGTCAACTGCCCAACTCCAAGACGACAGTACCAGGAAAGTCATTACCTAACGACATACGGTTCCTCCCGCTCTACTCATCGGTACCCAATACCCCGAGAATAGTTGCTGCCGAAAGCAGGCCCACGCTACAAATTCTGAATACATTTTCTCGGTGCTGCCGCCCTAGCCGCGACTTCATGAGCTTAACAATTTCTGCTTAAGGATTAGAGAAAAGCTTACCTTCTCGGTTTGAGACCAGGCCAATCACAACGAATAGATTCAGTGGGATTCGTAAGAGACTGTAGATCCTGGCACGAATATGATCTTCAATGATCCGCTCTCTGAGATGAGCCACGCTGGGGAAGTAGATCCCACAGCATACCTCGAAAATGCAGAAGCACCAAAATGTTATGGCTTCGTTGTGAAATAGTGTAGGAATGATGAAGCAGATGCTCGCGATAATCAGAGTGAGCACAAGCAATTTGGAGGTTGTGACCACCCAACGGCTTCTGGGAAGTGAGGAGTAGTGGACGGAGAATTGAGACCCCAGCATCATGGAACACATCATGGCGGCGAAGATGATTCCAAATGGCATGGTGTCACCCCGGCCACCTTCCTCGTGCGCAAATTCTAGGACTGGAAATTGGAAAAAGATCCAGAGATACATTGAACCTTCAAAGAAAGTCATTACTAGGCAGAGAGTCCAGAGGCTTTTGTCTGGGATATGTTAGCTCATGTCCAACTCAAGGTGCTCTCGGTTACTCGCCATGCACGAGCTGAGCGAATATCTTTTTATCAGACATATTCTCCTCAGGTTTCTCAGTCTCCGTTGGCTCCCCAAAGTTTTCAGTCTAAAAAGGTTAGGGATTACTGGAGATCCAAGGAGTATTACTTACCCACTTTCTCAACATCAGATCGAAGCTAACAACCAGGAAGAACACCGCACACATAAAAGGTGCAGTTTTAGCCTGCGTAAGCTCCGTGGCTTCCTGTGCAATGACTCCAGTTAATATCGCGACCACACCATTAATCATTGTCATCATTCCAAAAACATCTTTCAAAGAGCCCACCTCTCCTAACTTTCTTTTGTGGAATTCCGATACCATCCAACTTTCAAAAAGTGTTGCCATCATGGTATTCGCAACACCACCAAGCATTCGACCAGCGAAAAGCACAAGAACCGACTTGGACAACACAGTGAAACAAGAAAGCGAGTAGACCGCACAGAAAACAAGAGATGCCCATCGTCGGCCATATCTATCAGCCAACGCCCCCACCAAAATGGCCGAGATAGCTGCTGCTAAGAAACTTGCGATGAATAGCTGGGTAATAGTTTCTTCCGAGAGTCCCTTTTCATCCTTATACAACGTGTAAATATAAGGATTCTACATCATCAGTTCTGTCTACGCCATCGAGACATCCAAGAATGTACCTGGATCCAATCCGAGCCAAGGACGAGAATATACACGGGAAAGAAAGCCTTCTTGAAATTCCACAGCTCCCCCGAGGCCGTTGGTGGCCGTCCTCCTTCGACGTCAGGTCACCGTCCCACGTGCTTTTGCTGGAGATAAACTACCCCCACCACAATCACCACCAAGATATAAAAGTTATACTCATAAAAAGACATACTTGGTATCATATCCGTAGAGTAATATCCCATAATTCGCGCAGCTGAGGCAGGGGAGACTTGCGGCAAGGGATGTGATGAAAAAAGAAACAAAGCATTCCAGCCTAGACATCTCGCTAAACCCCCGACATGATCGGACGAATTGCTTTTGATTGGTTCGCTATTTCAGGTGAACAGCTCAATCAGTATCTGTGCATGGAGTCCCCCTTTCCCATTCGCGACGAAAATTAAAGCATTGGCTTCCCGGCATTTCCCAGACGCAATATTCAAGGTTCAATCAAGACATCGTGAAGCAGAAAAAGGAGGGAGATAATTAAATAAAAACAGGTCCTTGGGGCTGGAACGCCACGAAATTCGCCAGAGGGGTGAGACATATACACTGCGTAAAGCAAGTGTGTGTTTCTTTTGCTTCACTTATACGGATCGCAACAGGAATAGAAAAATGTAATCAATCCGAACGACTTCGTACACATCCTCAACACAACACTCAACCGATGCCCCAACCTCGCACTCCCAAAATATGGCCCCCTCAACATCCTCCCTCCTCCTCACCCTCTACATCTCCTGCGAAACCGTCCGCGCAAACTACGCCTACCACGCCTTCCACACCTATCCCCAAATCTCCGCCTCCCTGATAAACCTCCTCTCGGAAGCCCTCAAGTTCCTCCTCGCCCTCTTCTTCATCCTCAAAGCCAACGCAGGATTCACACTCCCGGGATTCAAAAAATGCCTCCTTGCCCTGCGCGAGGGGGAAACGCTCGATTTCAAGAGGATCCTCAAGTATGCACTCCCAGCGGGATTGTACCTGGCGAATAACCTCATTTACTACACCGTCCTGCCCAAGACGAGCCCGAGCTTGCTGCAGGTTTGTGTGCTGATGAAGTTACCCACCACGGGCGTACTGCATCATTACATGATTAAACCGCAGCGGAACCCTTATGCATGGACCAGTTTGGGGTGTCTATGTGTTGGACTGGTGGTGTTCAATGTTCCCTCGTCGTCGTCTTTGAAAGGGGGGAAGGGGGATGGGAGTGGGAGTGCGACGCCGTCGTGGATCCTGGCTCCGGTGGCGGGCTTTGCTATTGCGTGTTTATCTGCTATGGCTAGTATCGCGACCGAGACGTCGACGAAGACGGGTGAGTTCTGGGAGAGCCAGATGTATTTATATACCTGGGGAGTATTATTCTCTATCATCGCTCTGCCTCTCGCGCCATCGGGGAAATCCTCGTCCGAGGCAGGAAGTACGGCTTTCGAGTTCGCGGCTACGGTCCTAGGACTGGTAGTTATTACATCTGGAACGGGCATTGTCGTCGCGGTTGTGTTGAGAGCGAGAGATAATATTTTGAAGTTGATTGGGACGGCGAGTAGTCTGATTACCATCGCTGCCAGTCAGTTTATTCTGCTTCCGCAGTTGAGAGCTGAGACTTTCACGCCTTGGAGGGTCTGTGGAGGGGGGATTGTGACGGTGGCGACGTGGTGTTATAATCATTATAGTCAGGAGGCTTGGAAGGAGGGTTCTCCTGTGCGAGCTTCTGATGTTGAGAATGAGGGGTTGTTCGGTGCGGAGGAGTTGGAGAAGGAGGGCGGAGAGAGTAATGAGGAAGTTGTGAAGGATGATGGGGGGGAAGAGAAGGTTCCATTGTTGAGGCCTACGGCTGGGAAGATTATTTGTTGTGCTTTGATGGTTGCCTTTGCTACTTTTGAGGTTGCCTTGAGGACTTGAGATTGTTAAGAGTATTGGATATAGACGGGTCTGGGCTTTGAAAGTTAGGTCTCTTAGAGGAATGCTTTCCAGTTACTATGAAAACTATTATCACAGAAAGTCCTTACATCACATGCACAGTAAGTATCATCCTGCATGTGCTCGCGTAATCAATCCCAGTCGGTTGCAACGTCAACTCCAAACAATTCTATCAATCTATTCCACACTTTTTTAATTAGCGCGACAACGTCAAACTATAGACAGATATAGCCGCGAGTCTAAATGCAACATATCTCCGCATAAAAACCAACCACATGGCATATTTACAAGATCCATACAAAAAGAACGCCATATCCAAATATATAATCGCCACCACACACACAAGTAAACCAAATAGCCGATCTACTTTCCCCCCATCCAATCAAGGATCATACAAAGCCATAGACGGACAAGGCACACCCCCCTGCTCATGAACCTGATCCCAAAACTCCCACCCCTTCGGCGTATCCATGCCATTACTCCTCGAGATCTTCTGCTCATACTCCTCCCGACTCTTCACCGCATAATGATGCAGTCCAATGCGATCCCTTGTCGGATTGCGGCCGGGAAGCGTGATCTCATAGCCATGCTCATCCACCGTCTTGGTGCCGCCCCCGAGATGGATTTGATGGACGCCGTTGGTGCCGTTGTGGAATTCCGTCTTGCCGATGGCTTTGACGTTGTAGTTGTGGGTCTTGGATCCGTCGTCGTGGATGCAGTCTGTGAAGGCTTTTCGTGCGGATTCGGGCCGGTGGAGGAGGCCGTTGGAGGTGTGTGTCATCCAGCTTACTGCTAGGGCTCCGATGGTGCGGTTCTTCTCTAGGCGTTTGAGGAGTTCGACGAGGGATTCTTCGGCGGTCATTCTAAGGTGTTCTAGTCAGTAGGTGGCATCTTTGGGACTGTCCAAAGGGGAAAAGTGAAAGTCCAGGGAACTAGTACATGATATATTGAGATATCTCATGACTGAATCTGGCCCATGTACGAGTTTTATGATTTGAAAGGATTAGGAACTCACTCAAGCATCTCGTCTGCGTCTAGGAACCCCATCCAAGTGTGGTTATTGCGGTATTTCTCAATACATTTGTTGTAAAGCATCTCCTGCATAACCGGAATGTGCTGGGCTCGACTGTAGTAGTTGAAAGTAATATGCTCCTTCGGAATCCCCCAATCCTCGTAAGTGCTGAGAGGAGGCTCGCTGCCATCATCCATAAAATAGAAGCGTCGAATCCCCAGGTGATGAAAGTGATGAATTACGACCTCTTTCAGATCCAGATACTGGTCCCTGACCGACATGCAAACCGCCACGTATTCGTCGTCTGTCTGTTTGGGGTACATTGCTGGATTCCCCTTGTCTTCGGCATCGTGAGTGTTGATGATGGATGAGAAACGGTTCGCCCAAGAATCAGACGGTTTCTTCCCCGTGCTCTCCAAGTGTTGCGTCTGCACCAGATCCTTCGTCCACGGACCGAATTCACGAATAACAAAATGAAGAAGTATCAAAGTGGAAAACACCATGAGGACAAGTCCCCATGGTATCCCATTCGTTTCTCTCCTGAAGACCGCCAACATTGTACGGAATCGCTATGTCCCGCAAGATGTCGATGTTTAACTCTTCAGAAAACGTCAACGTTGACAAAACTCAACAAAAGTCCACATTCCTGGCACCGGGTCAGCCATCTCTTCCCCCTGAGTGGAGGGATCGATGCATTGGCCAAAGCTAAAGAGCCATTTTAATCCGAGGGACATCCCTTGGGAAAAACTCAAAGAGTTCGAGCCACCCGCCAAAAAACCATAAAAAAGAGTTGATGTGAGACATTGGGTGGTCCTTTTTTGGGCACAGGGGGGCTGAAAGTTTAAAGGGCAGCAAGATTAACCCCTGAACTCAGCTTGGCGATTCCAGACACCACATACGGGTCTCCAAAAGCCAGTCTCAGCCACATCAGCTATTGCCCAAAAGAAATATATGAAAAAAAATGAAAAAAATGAAAAGAATGTCAGTAGTATTCGAGACTACGTTATCTCATTCTCAGATTCCCATAGTCCTCCCTTAAATGTCCGCATCGTGAAATCTTCAATTTTTTGACTTGTTTGTTGCTGTATAAACATGCGCCCCTCGAGCCTCGGAAGCATCCAATTGCGGAAATGTATTCTACCCACTCTGTGGCTCCTGCTCATTATCTGGTTCTTCAAAACCATCTTATCGCGATCGGAGCAGGGGCGTTCCAAGTTCTCCCTCAGCACATCGAACTCCCCCTTCTCGAGGCACACTCTAAACGATTTCTATACCTCCCTCACACACACCACCCCCCAAGCGGATCCCCAGGCCAAAAATGAGCTGTTGACAGTCAATGTGAGCACTAGCAACAAAGCAGCGGTGATCGTGGAAACGAGACGATCCGGGGGAATTGTGCCTTTGGTACTGCATTTCAGTGCGGTGCTTGGGCCAGATTGGCCGGTCATAATTTATACTTCCTCCGAGAACTTTGGGAGCTTCAGTACCTCCGCTGCTTTACTTCGATACCAGCGAGCTGGTCGAGTGGTGGTCAGGCCACTGGCTGAGGGTGTATATTTCCCGAGTTGGGATTCGGTGTCTGACTTTTTGACGACGCCCTGGTTATGGAGAGATCTGGCACCGGCGGAACATATTCTTATCTTCCAGACGGACAGTGTTCTTTGTGCGAACTCGGTGCGGAAAGTAGATGATTTCCTCGAGTATGATATCATAGGGGCGCCTATCCTTCCCAAATTCGGGGTTGGATTCAATGGTGGATTGAGTCTGAGGAAAAGGAGTACGACATTGAGAGTGCTAGATGAGTGGGAATGGGCAGCGAATCCGAAACCACATCCAGAAGACCAATGGTACTTTGCTAGGTGAGCGCCAGTCATCTCGCGAGTGTTCGGCTAATTAACCGATTTCAGAATGCAAGATTTGAAGGAGAGAGAGGTTGACCTTGGCATCGAGGATGGCATAAGTCTGCCATCAGTAGAGATTGCGAGAACCTTTGCTGTGGAAACCATCGATTACCCTCATCCACTAGGACTACAGTGAGTGCTTGTGATACCTATCTGGATGTACTTTCTAACTCTTTGAAATCTAGTCAGCCAACGAGGTTTTTGTCGGAGCATATGATGAGTCTGGACGAGTGGTGCCCAGAATATCGTCTTGCAACGACTGATCATATTTCGTAACTTGATGAATGAACGAATGTCACCTTGTTTCTATATTACTCCATGAATAGATGATGAACATAACACAAAACTTGAAACTTCTTTCGCCAGAGTGAATTAGATAATTAGATTGTCGTTCATAAATTCAAAAGTTCAGTACGCGAGAAAAGACTAAAGTAATCTGGACCTGGATTTCGCGCTTGAAATGACAGAGGAATGGGTCTCTAGAAAGGGACGGAATAATTGTATTCGTCGTCTGTGCCCAGGTGACGTGCAGTTCACAGGTGGGAGGTTTGAGATATACGAGATGGAATACACCCGACAAATGGTCCGGCATTGGATTAACAAGTTCACGCCATCTTTCTCCGGAAATGTGGATATGGAGTTCCAAGATGGCATCGTACCGAACGAGGTATTCAATATCTAATAACCAAGTAGAAAACTCGTAGCGGAACTCTCTAGGTGAAGCAAGAAAGAGTAATAAGTTAGAAGATTCATTCCTAGCTAGCCTAAGTATACAAGCTAATCGGTACCAGATACCATTTTGGAAGGCCTGGTCCGAAAGCGCAAAACCTAGGATCCATATTTTCGTTCTTTATTTCTTCTTGTATTCTGCTGGACCGACCATCAATTCTGGCCTGACCAACTCATCAAAGTCATTTTCGCTCAATGACTTGAGTTCCATAGCTGACTCTTTCAAGGTAGAGCCCTTCTTGTGTGCGTTCTTCGCAACTTTGCTGGCTTCGTCATATCCAATCTTGGAGTTTAGACAGGTAACCAACATGAGTCTGCAGAAGTTAGTTGTTTGAAATTCGTACTCGGTAGGCGGTAGACTTACGATTCTTTCAGAATACTCTTGATCTTTTCCTCATTTGCCTGTAATCCAACAACCAAGTTCTTTTCAAAACTCTTCATGCTGTCAGTGAGAATGCGGACACTGTGCAGCAAGTTTCTAATCATAAGGGGCTTGAAGACGTTCAACTCGAATTGACCGTTCATGCCACCGATTGTTGTTGCGGAACAGTTACCCATTACTTGAGCGCAAACCATTGTAAGAGCCTCGCACTGCGTAGGATTGACTTTACCAGGCATGATACTGCTTCCTGGTTCGTTCTCGGGCAATGCTAACTCGCCCAAACCACATCTTGGTCCGGATCCAAGATATCTAATATCTTGAGCGATCTTGAATAGAGACGATGCAAGAGTGTTGAGAGAGCCGGAAGCCTGTACGACGGCGTCGTGTGCGGCAAGAGCCTCAAACTTGTTTGGTGCGGTTGTAAACCGAGTACCGGTCATCTTGGTCACCTCCTCAGCAATGGCCTCGGCAAATCCTTTGAAGGTGTTGATTCCGGTTCCTACAGCAGTACCACCTTGGGCAAGCAGACGGAGATCAGGGAGGGAGGATTCAACACGTTGAATTCCGTAGTCAAGTTGGGCCACATATCCAGAGAATTCCTGAGCAAGGGTAAGCGGGGTAGCATCTTGGAGATGTGTTCGTCCAATCTTGATGATCTTCTTTGCCTCGAACTCATCAACCTTAGCTTGGAGAGCTTCCCGGAGAGACTTGATAGCAGGAACAAGCTCGTTCTCGATTTCAAGGACCGCGGCAATGTGCATAACAGTAGGGAAGGTATCATTGGAAGAAGCGCTCATGTTGACATGGTCATTTGGGTGGACAGGCTTCTTGCTGCCCATTGTTCCTCCTAGCATCTCAATTGCGCGATTGGAGATAACTTCGTTGGCGTTCATGTTTGATTGTGTTCCGGAACCCGTCTGCCAGACAACCAATGGGAAGTGATCAATCAATTTAAGAGAGGCAACTTCAGCAGCCGCATCTTGAATAGCTTTACCAATCTTTGGGTCTGTCGAATCGTAAGTTTAGGAGTATGATTGTATAGTAGAAGGCGTACCAAGTCCAAATTTCATGTTAACCGTGGCCGCAGCACCCTTCAAGATCCCGAAAGCCCGGACAATTGGAGGAGGCATACGATCTTGGGGCTGGTTGATCTTGAAGTTCTCCAAAGACCGTTCGGTTTGTGCTCCCCAGTATCTGTCCGATTTCACCTGTACTGGCCCGAAGGCATCTGTCTCGGTTCTCGTAGTTGCCATGTTGTATGTGGTTGCGTGGAAGCTTCGGCTAGTATAGCGGGGTTGGAGGGGGGATTTTGAGAAGCTCAAAGTGCTTCTGGCTGTGGTGAATCTCGGAGAGAGGGCGGAATTGGGAGCTGCTCTAGTCGTGATCGTTGCTTTGGCAGATGCGGAACTCAGAGATCTGAGGGAAGCTGGTGATGGCCTCGATCGTGCCGTCCACGCCGACGCGGACGCAGCTGACAATGACTTCGACATGCGACCACCTGCGCCTGCCTTTGCACAAGAAGCCGAGCCTCGGAACATGATCGCGGCTTAAGAAATTGATTGGATAGGCGGAAGAGAAATGCCGTACGGCCAATTGAGTAATAATAGCGTCTTCTCGGCGACCTGAGCGTGAGGATGAGTCGGGCGAGGTGTTTTTGTATATGCGAACAGGTTGACGGAAGTTCAGATTGGGATCGTGAACTGGAAGTGAAGTGGAAGCTGAAGCTATCCAAAAAATTGGAACTGAAAGCTCACCCACACACACACCCACACCCAATATGGGTCCGGCACCACCCCGGAGAAAGCCGGGTGGTCCCGCTGCTTATCCGTGACGAAGCCAAGAAGAAACTGGCGGGTATGTATCGTACTGTACACCTGTACGTATCTGCGGAGTACGAGTATGGGGAAGCATCATTGGTTACAGTAGCCAACTAGAATTAGTTTCGAATAGAGTAGCTGTCGCTATTCTTCACTCTGATCTAGGACTTTCCCTCCTCTTGAGAAGGGATGAACTCGAGGTAAGTTTCGCTTTAGAAACGTCAGATTCTAGTTTACGCCATGCCAGGAACCACCATTCCAGAATCAGCTAGTTTTTACACTACACCTAGAGTACGTAGGCTGAGATACTTGCCAATTCCAAAAATATCTGTCGAAGATTTAATTAGATCAAACATACACTTTACAACATCCACGACGGTCAATAAAGCCTTTGAATTTTGTAGTAAGCTAGATAAACACGACTAAGAGGAGCAAGATCCCTTTTCGTCTAATAAGGCCCCGATGTACGGTAGTGTCAGAAATTGTGTTATAATGTAGTACTATTACTAATGATGAAATCATCTATACATTGGCTACTTACCTAGTATTTGAGGGTAATTAGCTCGGTTACTACCGATCTAGTGAAGTACTCTAACCTGGTTGAACAATAAAACTCTTCAAAGGAATATCGACACTTACTTTTCCCTGAAGTTCGCTACAAAATTTAATTACTCGAGATATTTGGGACAAGATATATATCAAGTTAAAGTAATGCTTAGAGATAGCAAGGTGAGGTTTAATTAGTAATTCATGTATTGTCGTCTCTATGGCTAGTTATAGGTAAATATAGAAAGAAAAGGCAGAGTCCAACTTATGAATGGATTAAAACGCTACACTTACTTTCTACCTAATATATTCCCTAAGCTAGGAAAGATTTCAATTTTAGACAGCAGTGTATATTACAATTATATTCATCCTCTCTTTCAAATTAAATAAGTTTCATTCCTGCCTTCCTTCGTTGATCAATCATTTCAACCTTCACTGCAACTCCGAGACCGGACCGCGTGCATGATGTCCCGGCTGAATTTGCGTTGGTTGCGATGCTACATGAGCTTGTTGGGGGGGAGGTGTTGACATCGCGCTCACAGACGACATCGTATTACCCGTTTGCTGCGGACTAACAATATTCGGCGACGCACCCAATGCATTGGGTGATGCGCCCAAGTTGTGCGGAGGTGGTGTTGTCGGATTCAGGGGCTGGCTTCCGATCTCGCTAATTGTTCCCACGGGAGATTTCGAGTTCATAGCACGCTGGTCTTGGAGCGCGGCTCCTTCGCTGGGAGTGACAGATCCACGTTGCGTGATGGGCGATACGGGTATAGTAGAACTTGGCGTATTTTGCTGTGGTGTCCATTGTGGAGGGGGTGGGCTTTGTGGTGGTCCTCCGACGGGATATACGCCGGGCTTTCCATCTTGCATTGGTGCGTGATATACGTTCTCTTGTGGAGGAGGGTAGTGTTGTTGCTGCACCATTGGTACCATTCCAACTTGTCCGGGGGGTGGCTGCATATATTGTTGTTGCATTTGCGGTTGGCCTGGAGGTCCATATGCGGGTGCTTGTCCTGAAGCTATAGCTGCTGCGCGTGCCTTCTTCTTTTTGCGAGAGATCAGAATAAAGGCTACTATTCCTATGATTGCGAGTAGTGCAACAACTCCGATTACCACACCCACAATCCATATTTTGCTGGTTTTTCTCTTGCTGGCCGGGGGTGTAAAAGTTGGGTTACTTCCGGGAACAGTAACTGTGGGACGAACGAGGAATCCGGTATCAGTTGCTATATTTTGTCAGTCATCGTAGACTCCAAACAATTTGTAATGATTGAATATACCTCTACTTGCAGTGACGGTCGCAGCGACACTTCGGTAAAAGCTTGTGGAAGAAGAGCTTGAGGCACATCCCACCCATCTCTGTGGTGACGAATCTAGAGTACTGGCAAACACATAATCGGTGTTGCATGTATATGTACTATTGAAATCAGCGTTAATTTCCTCTCATCGTTTATCTGAATCGTATACCATGAAAGTGACGATCCACCAAAGTAGACATAATCGCCCGAACATCTGGTCGCATAATCCGAACCTGCGCAGATAGACCCCGAGCTACAGCATTTCCCATATGAACCAGATGTTGTCCATGTAGAAGATAGTGGACATCCAGCGCTATCCCCTTGAGCCTTAATTAGTTACTTCTTGTTTCGAAATCGGCAAACAACATACAAGTTCCAGCACCCAAGGTACTATAGTAACCTATCAACCGCTGGGAAACCGCTTGTCTGTTATACAGAGGGGCCGGGGTAATTTGTGCATCAGCAGGAATTGCATTGGCAGCCACAACAGAGACACCGACAGAAAACAGTAAGAATGCACGAGAAATGGACATCTTGACGATTCAAAGCATTGACAAGCGAAGAAGTCGAGATGCAATCAGAGTAAAAGAGAGAAGAATAACAACTCAGCTCTCCCTCATCCTTTTAAAGTTACCTGATTGTACTACTGCCATAACCAGCAGAAACAACACAGCCTCGACCGTCCGATGCTTTTTTGGCAGCATGGGATACGATAGACGAGGCCATCCGAATGCAGCGATTCGGGGACCTAATTTTAGATCTGAAGGCATGCCGAGATATATTGTCTCCAGCCTTGTGCTCTCTTTCGTTGGAAAGCCTCGATGGCGTTCCAGGGCGTCGAATGGACAGCGGGCGAGAGGGCGCGTGGTGGAGGTGATGGAAGTGCGGCTGAAGAACGAAATTGGAATTGTTGTACTACCCTGTATCATAACACAACCAGGGTTGATATGGAGTACCTGTAGAGCTACCAACTTTGCCCGCTTGGGTATAAGTTAATTTGCCTCTCAGCAACATGGTTTCATGTCAAGTTTGTTGGGCAAAAGTTATATCTCCAAATCCACGTTGTGAAGTTCTACTGAGCAGAATCGTACTGTGCACAGATGAAGAGAAGAGTGGGGTTCTTTTTGACAGTTGACCCACCCCCACCTGCACAGTTTCGGAGACATTCTTCATCCCAACCGAAGATCTATAGTACCCATGAGAGGTGTTTTTAGGAAAGCCGAGGGCGCGGCAAATCGACATAAGCAGCACTAGATGCGAGAGTGGGTAGAAGTGTAAGTGTTGTCCGTGGGCTCTGAGAAGCTAGAAATTCTTCTTCTCATGCGTGGAAGATTAGGTTGAGCGGTAAGTTCTCGTGGTAGGACTTTTCAGCCCTAGGACACGTGGAAAGCTGTTCTCTATATGCCTCAAAAAGAAGACTTGCCAAAGTTTGCGATCTCATTGTCCTACCCAAACATTTTCCTTAGCACTCGTTTACCACGGTAGATGAATGGCGAGGAAACAAGATGATATACTCCACAATGATATCAACAACCAAGAGTTCGTTTCAGGATCGAAATAAAAGGGGTGGACAGTTAAAGCTGGACACTGTCGCTGATCATAGTATGTCTCGGCCCCAATCTTTTTAGCTAAACCAGCGAATCAAAGACTTATATCTGGTTGATATAGACTTTTTTCACATACGATGTACGTGACAGTGTCCAGCATTGACTGTCCACCCCCTTTACATAAGAGCCTTACGTCTCCATATCAGGAAAATATGACGATGCTCGATGATGCTACGCACAGGATCAAAACACTCATTGCGCTAAGTCAAGGAATAATTCGGACCATTTACCTAAAGCTTGCGTTCTGTTCGGCCGCTCTGCTTTGGTGTCCTCGAAGATATACAATTTATATCAGGTGTTTTAGGTCAAGTGACACTTGTGATTGTATCCAAAACCATACTCGTAATCACTCCGAAAATGACTTCCTTCTTAATCGCTAAGCTGCTTATGCAGTCTTCCATTCCGTTGCCTACCATCTCCTCCGTACTATACTGTTAGCGTGATTTCCTGTGTACGCGATTCATAAAGAACATTCGACTGACTCCAACAGTTTAGCTTTTGCGTTTAGTCATCCTTTAACCTTTGTGTCTCGCACACTTGACCCTGACAGTCTTCTATACGAAGGTAGAACCACGTTCGATTGGGGGACGCAGAAGTCAAAAAGTTAGAGCAGGTTGTGTATCTACTGGTAGAATCTCTATCGTGCCCAGAAACACCCGCCTCCTGCCAAAATAAAAACTTCATCCCATTCGACTAGGAACCAGAGAACAGACTTTTGCAAAATGCACGCTCCCTACCTACAGAAATTCAGATTTTGCTTAAATTCATCTGAGGAACCTATGATGAGCGGTGACGCCACTTTTGTCCGCTCTCTTGCAAGAGCAAATGAGGATTTTGCCCATGTTCGTCTTCTTCTCTCAGTAATCTGCTGCGATGAATTCGTTACTGGGAGAACACTTCAAATTGCAAGAAGTCAGCAAGCATGATCTTGCCATTGCGTCTATTGTAATTGGTTTCACTTTCGGAATAGGAACCCTTGCTACGGTACATCCCACTTACCACCTAGCCGCCATCTCTCGGAGATCTAAATTTTTCTCATCTCTGACGTTGTATAACACAGTGGAAAGCATTCAAGCAGACATCGAGAATATACCTACGTTACGGAGCTGCGAAGCTCAACACACCATATATTGTAAGTACCCATTGGGTCGGTCTTGATTTCCGACCACCATAGTTTGCTGGGTCTGTCTTCGTTAAATTGTAGTCTCAATTGGCAATAGTAAGGTACTAACTTGGTGGCAGTGGATGATATGGCTAGAGATAATAGTGTGTTGTGCTATGGCCATAATATCTTACCTTCACCTATACGGGGTTATTCCACCCAGGTATGTATTCTACTCCATTGTAGTTATCTATGGCTGATATCAAGTCTTAGTTTCTTATTCTACTTTGGGAATCGTAAGTTACTTAGGTGTTATCGGCTCCTTCTTACTAAATCCGCACAGTTGTCTTATGGTCCATTCAAGTGCAACTTTTGCTGCAAATTATCATCAATCGGATCTGTCTCCTGCTACCAGACCGTAAAAAAGGCCTGCATATAAAAATAGGGACCGCAATCATAATCACCGCGATCAATATATCAGTTTTCTGCATCTGGATTCCGGCGCGACTGCAGATTTCCGCAAGGATGGAGTATATCAATAATATTTGGGATCGGTGTGAAAAGATCATATATTTGGGAGTCGACGGCGCTCTCAATCTATACTTCATCCGCAGTGTTCAGAAGAAACTGGTGAAGAACGGGTTTGTGAAGTACGATCGCCTGGTGAGGTTCAATAAGTGTCTCGTTGGGTTGTCGCTGTCGATGGATGTATTAATTATTGCTACTATGAGTTTGAAGAACGGCTTTGTGTAAGTATTCTGATCCCTCTCTACTATCGCCAGCTTCATTCTCGCTAACATGCCTCTTTAGATACAACCAGTAAGCACCAAATGACTTCCCTGTCATATCTCGATTTTAAACTTCTATCCGCGCGCGCAAAGTATCTTATCGTATTCAAAAGCCATCATTGCTCTCTCTTACTGACCCTTAATCAACCACAGATTCCATCCACTCGCTTACATCGTAAAGCTCAAAATCGAAATGTCAATGGCCGATTTAATCGTCAGAGTATGCAACACGACCAACGACAGGGCAATACCGAACAACATCCAATTCCATCTTCCATTCCAGCGCAGCCAAAGCAGAGGAGGAGCAACCTCAGAACGCAGTTCCACCGCCCTCGAGCGATTCGATATACCGAATCCCAAGGAAATAGCGAAGCCTGCAGATACGTACAAAAGCATTACCGAGATACGCGAGGGGCAGCTGGCTGTGAAGATGAAGAGGGAGGTACATATGATTGTGGAGGATAGAATCAGCCATAGTGATCAAAAAAGTCTCAAGAGTTGCCGCTCAGGGAGATGGGGGAGGGGAGAGCCTTTTGAGGGTGAGAAGGAAGAGTTCATAGAAGTCGGTTTGAAGAGGGAAAACAGTGTGAAAAAGGAACAGAGTGTGAAGAGGGATAGGAGTGCGAGGAGATCGTCGGCGGGGATAGCGATGGGTATTACTACTACTGTTTCGGCTAAGACTCTTGCCTAGGACCCTCCTACGTTACTTTGCGAAGTACTTATATACTGTTGACAAGAAAGCAGACTTCGATATAAGGGTGGCTTTGGTGGACTGGCTCAGAGGCTAGCAAACCAAGGACCCCAAACTAGCCTGGGCATTTGGATTTGAGAAGTCCTGAGAATGGCAAATAGTACTCATTATGGCTTGGTGGGGTGGAGGAGATACCGGGAACAAAATTGAAGAGTACTGAGAAGAGAGGGAATGGAGAGAAACTTTACCTCGCAGTGGACCAAAAAAGCCGCAGAAAACAATTTCTTTATTGTTGCTTCACTCTAGAATAGTTGAAAGCGATGGATTTTGATATTTGGAACCTCTCAAGGGTGCTCACTTAACCAATCCGCGATTTTTTTAGTTGGCAAAAGTAGAACAACTAAGATCTATAGAGGAAGTTGCGATAAGAATAGATGTATTCACTACTGCCTTTTCTTTCCACTCTACCTTACATTTGATCGCCAAATATTCCCCTCCCTTCCCCCTTTTCGGACATTCGCTAAACAATTTTTGTGGAGTCCGAGAAAGAAATTATTCAATCTCCACGAGATTCTGAAATTCTGATAAAACTATAAATCTACCCATATGTATCCTAAACATACTATACCAACATATGTACCCAATAACTCCAAATGCATTATACGTCCCAATTAGTTCAAGACGGCCTTACATGAGCCCCTCCTCCCCCTTCACGTCGTACATGTGCCCCTCCCGTCCCTCCCGGTCGTACATTTGCCCCTCCCCCTCCGTTATCCGGCGGCCTCACATTGGCATTTCCTCGACCATTTCCTCGACCAGCAGGTGGCGGAGGTGGCCCGTTACCACCGTTACCAAAAACTATCGGTGGAGCGACAGGAGGAGTTGCTGGTGGTGGCGGAGGAACATATGTCCGCACTTCCACGGAGACAGAACTCGAGTATGAAGATTTGTACCCCGAGCTGCTAGAATATGGCACTCGTCGGATTCGTCGGTAAAGGAAAAGGCTTAGCAGGACGATCAGAGTGATGTGCAGTAGTATTATGAGTGCGATCGCGTCATTGGCTTTGACCATCTCTCGGTCTTGTTTTGGGAGGGTTTCTCGAGTGAGGATAGCGCGGCGCTAGGGTCGGAAGATTATATGGTTGGTTGCCTTTTCGTATTGTAGTTTATTTCGGGGCTGGGAAATAATTTGATGTCAAGCTGCCTTCTTCTATGGAATAAAAAATGTGGCTTTTGGTTCAGTTAACTTTTGTAAAAGTTGAGAGGTGTAAACATAGATAGAATTGTTGTTTACCCCAATATTGGAAGTCTCGATGACCTCGTGGGCATCTCACAGCTTCGAGTGTCTTGAAAAATGTGGGATGTCATCAAATGCCGCGCTTTCAATTGTATAACATTTCGATTAAGACAAAGATGGGTTATATCATGTTGTACGTCGTCGCCTCGCGCAACTCACATACTTGAAGAACAGGTTCTCAAGTAATAGCCCTATTTTGCCAAGCAGCTGGTTTATTGGGTAAACAAACAATAGTTACACATTCCCTGCAACCTGGGGATGAGACCCTGGAGGTCAGCCAAGCCAATCGGCAAACTCGGTTGCAGTGATGTAGCACCACTTAGGGTTCACCAGGTTACGAACGGCATGCATCATGTAGCCTACTCGAGTATGGGGAACACCCAAATTCTACTCATATTCCTCAGAAAGTCGACAAGCTGTTATGAAAGCAGAATGAAACTTGGAAATTTGTTAAGACGTATACTAAGGTTCTTGAATGAGTGATTATCATATAGAAACGATCAACAAAGTAGTAAATTGATTCCGTGATTATTTGTATTGGAACGGATATCGCCTGATATCTACTCAAACTCTGCTGTGGCAGTATCATATCTCTTCCCATTATACACGATTGAGAACTTCAGACTACCTGACTGATACTCTATCTCGAGATCAAAATCCAGTTTGTAGTACATCTTGCCATTATCTCCAAGTTCTTGCTTAAATTCTTTCATCATAGATCTCACATCTGCTTTAAGCTTAACAAATCTTTGGACCTCTATACATGACGACTCAAGTTATTAGCATTCAATCGTTCTACGACAAGATCCATGAGAAAATGGATAAAGAACAACAGACCTTTTCCGTCCGCGTACAGTGGGGCTCCTTCGTTTTTTAAATCGTCACATTTGTACAACGTCAATTCAATCGTGGGAGGGTAGCCCGGGAATACCTCTTCACTCCAGTAGAAACCGAATGACGGCCTGTCATTTCCACGTATCAGGGCACCCTGTAGCTTTTTGTTACTTGAATCGCCTCAGTTCAAAGGAGTACAACTAACCTTCTTTACGAACCAATTCATTTCTTGCACACGATCGCCGCCAAAAAGCCCGTCTCGCTCCCTTATAGATTGGTAAGTAGAAATCGATTTATGAAGTGAAAAACTGCTTATAACTCACTTTCTCCAACTATCGTGTCGTTTGGGATCGAATGGCACCCCGGCGAGAGCTCCGTAATATCTTCGCGCCACACGTCCATCGATTCTTACCGATGCAAGGCCAGGCGACTTCTCAACCAGCCCACGTATAAGGGCACCTCTGACAATTGCTGTATCACTTTGAAAAAAGATCCATTAATAACCCTTCAACCTGCATGGAAATTCCGGAAAAGACTTACCCATCCTCAATTTGAACGACTTTGATGCCACCAACTTTCTTCTCGATTCTTTTTTTCAAATAATTGCTTGACCCAAATCCACCAGCTAAAAGTATGGCTTTCACTGGCTTGTCAGTGGCATGAATCTGAGCTGCAACAAGTGCAACAATTTCTTTCATCACCGGCTCAAAAACCTCAGCCAAGTCTCTGCCGGTAAACTCCACTTTGCCGGATTGGATACCTAGGAGGAGATTGTTGGAAAGTCCACGAGCCGGTATGAAAAATGACTTATTGAGATCTCCGTTAAACTCTCTCTTGATCTTTATCTCAAAACGGTGCATTGCTTCTTTGTGGTAGTCCTCGTCCCATTTGGGGTAGTTAGCAAACTTTCGGCGGAGAAAATGATCAAATATTCGATTGAGAAAAGTTGAACCGCAAAGGCTTCCAGAACCAGGGGCAGATTCGTAAATCAAAGGTCGCTCTCCTACCTCTGCCACAGTATAGGAGATGAGATCGACAGTACTGGAAGTTTTTTCGAGTAAGTACTGCACAATATTAAGCAGGAAGCAGAGAGTACATACCCTCCACCTGCATCACAAAGTACAAACGTGTCATGCACATTTAACCCCAACTTCATGTTTTTTAGGGCATAGATACCAGCTGCCTCGGGCTCAGTAATGATCTGCATGTCATTTCTACTGCCCATCCCAGCATTCTCAGCACAGCGCCGTGTTGTAGCCTGTGCCTGATCCGACCAGACTGCAGGTACAGTGACTATATACTCGGGTTTTTTACCCTTCAGGAATACTTCGTCAAGCTTCTCAGCAATGTATTTCTCCGCATGCTTTTTCAAGCTTCTCAGATAATCGGTGACCATTTTTTCACACTCCTTTCCGTATACTGGTGGAAATGCAGTGTGACTGGGGTATTTTTCGGCTAAGGCTGTCTTCGCAAGTGCAGGATACAAACCTAACTTGAACCACTCGTGTTTAAGCTCATCGTCCTCTAGTTGATATCCCCATTTGGGAGGAGTTGTCTCGGGATCGTATTCGTTGTACCTGATGGTACTGCAAGCGTGAAAGTTGTTAGAAATTCTTGGGAGTATGTACGCAAGTGGAAAAGAAAAGGCTCACCTAGGCACAAACTCGGTGCTTTGGCTCGAATCGGGCCATGACTTGACGACTTTTTGTTCGCTGGGCTCGGAGCTTGTCAGTAACTCGACAGGGTATCCATAAGCGTTAGGATTGAGCTCACGTCTGATGTATATACATATGCAATAGATGAGAATGTTGTCCCTGATTCCGTCAGGAGTTTTATCCGAGAGATTAGGACTGAATTCTGCTTTCTAACTTACCAAAATCAACGGCTATGATGAGCTTGTGAGCCTTGGGCCTGACAGGAATACTTGCCATGGTGATATCTTGAAAAGGGGTAGCAAGACACGGTGAGGTCTTGTACAGATGGCAGCAGAAGTACTCAATTGTTTGAATCAGGAACGCAGAGATCAAAAGGACGGTGTAGCACTAACACAGCAGAAGGAAAGGACAACGAGGAGGAGGTTGATATCATTGATTGACCACAACTTTACACTTGTCGTAATGGGGTTCCCAATTCCTCTTGAATAATCGAGCAGAAAAGATAATGGAGGGAAGAAATGATATTGAACTTTTTCGGAAAATAGAGGAGGCCAGGCTGAGTCTAACTACCACCACCCACATAGGCGATGCCTCACAGTCTCTCAATTGCCATATCGAGCCTCATTGTAGTAGCTATAAAAGCGCCAAATGAGGGGAAAGCCCAGGCTGTCACGCTGCCACGTCAACATGCTTCATCGGTCTCCTTTTTAGGTTATCTACTTTGAGCAAGGGAGATCCATGATGACACTGTAAGGGCGCCTCAGGGTAAATGTAGATTTCGGTAAAGAGAATAGTGGGAGGTGATTGGACGAATCTGTTGGTTACACCACCTGCAATCTGATTTGCAGCGCCATATTAGGCTTAGCTTTGTTGGGGCCAACGGATCAGCTCACTTCACTCATTTTTTGGAGGGACTCAGAACTTGGTAGAATAACGCCACGCTAGATGGGGCGAAAGTCCTTTGGGCTTTTCTTCGCTGCATCTGCAAGGATCAATATTGCATGTAAGCTCTGTTGCGCTGGTATTACTGCCCAATTTATTGCCCCAGATTCCAACAACATCTTCTTTTTAATAGCCTCATCGAAAATACCACTCACGACCTCATATCTAACACATCAAATGTCGACTTCGAGCACCAACGACGATCAGTATACCGGGCAAGAAAGTTACGAAATTCTACAGCAGGAAAATCAGAGATTGCAGGAGGATAATGAGAGGTTGTCAGCTAGGGTAGTTTCTCTCGCTCAAGGAGAATACCAGATAACCGATGGCAAAATTACCGCAAAATTTCGAGAAATTCGTGATGGCATTGACATCTGGATAGATGAGCTTCAAGATGACGAAAGACGCAATTTCAAGACAACTTACAGCAGCTTCCTAAGAAAGCAGGATAGAGAAGGAATCTTCTATGATCTGGGATTCAGAGCTGGTTTCCTTGATGAAAAATGGGGAGAAGAGCTGGGCCGGCTTGAGACTTGTATTTATGTGATTTTGGGAATGGTTATTTCAAACCGTCTCAGGCGTGGTTTGTTGAATGATAAATATCCATTTGGCTTGATCGACTATCAAATTCGCTTTTTCGACATGATAGAAAGCAGTATGACTTCCTCATCAAACCACAAAGGTAAGCAAGGTACCACTTTTCTTGATTGCTCTTAGCAGTATTTATATTGATTGGCTGATGAAACTAAGGAGACAGTCACAGATCTAGCGAAGTTTTATAGATGGAAAGGGGAAACAATTTCAGCTATCGCTACAACCTCAGATTTCATAAAGCGTGCCAAGTACAACAGGGACGGTCTTCTTGACGATATGCGAAAAGATATTTCAGAATGGCTGGGTTCAAAACTATCCACAAAGTTGACGACTCTATTGCGAGAAAAGGTCGTCCAACCAGCTATCGATTTCCAGAGAATGATTCACCGCTCTGGGAAGAGGTTTGACGTTGAATACATGGATGTTGCTGATATCCCACTGCTGGAGAACACCAGTGATGCTGATATTATTGATGTCTCGGAGTGGAGGTTTTCTCGAAGCGAGATCAAAGAGGTCTTTCATTGCTGGTTGCCCGCTCTCGTTATGAAGATCTCTATGGACCAAAAAGATATCACTTTTGTCAAGCCAGTTCTATTGGGATATAAACAGAGCAGCATCGAGCCAAAAAGATCAGCAAGAAACAGCCCGGTCAGGAAAGGTCCTGCGAAAGAGCGTGTGGTACCAGATGAGAAACGTAGACATGGCAGCCCGCATTCCCATACACAGCAGAGCTCACGAAGCTCAACTTCAAAGTCACAAAGACCAGAGCCACCTGCGCCGTCAAAGACAGGCGGTTACTTCTTTTCAAGACTCTTACCTGGTCGTTCGGGAAGTCATTCGGAAAGTGGCCCAAGTAGAAAGGGGAACACACCTTCGACTCGTACTACGAAGAAGGACTTGACACCGCAGTCCAATGCACTACCAGAGGAAGCCACATACCGAATCGAAACGACGACAATATACAATATTGTCCCAGAAGAGGTAAGAGTGGTGGATGTCTCACCCACTCCACAGACATTTACGGACAGGCCATTTGAGGATGAACCTCTTAGCGTTCCTGATGCGAGAATGGAAGGAAATAATGAAATTCATGAAGGTAACAGTGCGTTTCCCTCGAGATACACGTATGCCAAACCACAGCAATGGTATCCAGACGATCACCCCAGTCAATAAGGTAGTGGACTTTCTGACTTACAAGACCTTTATACCTTGAACTCTTTTTTTGGAGATCAAGCTTGAGTGGTAGCTTCTAGTGTCAAGATATTGTATTAACAATGAAATGCTATTGTCAAAGTATTTTTTTTTGCAGGATGATCGAAAGGAGATTCTTTAAGACCTTCATTATACTTTACATAGCCAAAAAACTACGCTCCATATTCTACAAACCTAGTTTCATTTAATGAACATTGCAAACCACCACGCTTATCTTCTCACTTCTTCGCAGTGGAAGCGCCAAAACCTTTCCCTGATACCCAAAGCAAACTACCAATAAGACTTTCCTTTGCCACAGATTTTGGCCACTACTCCTAACTTACAGCCTCTGAATCCCAATATTTAGTTTCGTCCAATTCCCAACAAGAAAGAGACTCTCAGGAGAAGACCCATCACTAGAGTTCCGTAATTGATCCACTCATAGCTGTTCCATGCCAAAACCTGAAAGGCATGAGCTGGAGCAATAGCATAGACCGCATACACTACCAAGTCGCAAATGTTAACTTTTCCCATTCGCCTAGAAGAACAATATTAAAAGAAGAGGGGGTGAACTAACAATGTCCAATATCACACACAGCCATAGCCGCCAAAACAGTCTTCCAAACAATCTTCTCCTTCGTCACTCTCAAAACCGCACCCTCAAAGATGGCAAACAAGAGGTACAAGGCCCCAATATTAGTCATCATCATCATAGTCAACGGTTCGATCTTGTATGTTTCATCGAAAGTCATAGCGGCCGTTGGGACTGTTCCCTGAAGGAATTTAATTGGGTCGAAGGCAATGAGATATGTCCCTAGTGCGGCCATTGGGGCTTCGAAATAGAGGAAATAGATTGTGTAGATGACGGACATCCGGATACCGGTAGGGGTTTTTGATGGTGCCATTTTGGTAAGTTGAATTGTGAGGTCCTGTGGTTTGGTGTATGTAGTATTGAAGACAGGTTTAAGAACGGAAGGAATAGAAAGAGAAGATGAGCTTCGATATCCTGGGGTGAATGATGTTCTTTTGAAGTTGGGGTTTCGGAAGCTTATGTTGGAATCACGTGTTGTAATTAGATAGAGTTTCACCAAACCAAAACACACGCTCAATCTAGCTTTGTAGTAAGGTTTCCGAAACACAAATTTTCGGCGAAACGCGGAAGATCAGTGGTCCAATCAGATAGATAAAGTGGAACGTGTAGATGAAAAAGAAGTTTATTAATAGTCACGTGCTGCAGACATTAAGAGATCTGTATAAAAATCGTACATTGGCATGTAAAGAACACTGAGCCTGTGCAGATCGCATACAAAAGGTTATCTTGGGGGGACGTTTCCGTAATTCTTCTGAATGTATGGAGCAAATAGAAAAAGGCTCCCTGCAAAGATCTACAATTTCGGTATGGTTAAAAGTGGAGCGAAAGACTATTGTTCAGCAGCACCTTTTAATCGCGAACCTACCAACAGGGGCAGTGCGATACTAGATTGTAAAAGACAACGTCCGAATTCATACTCAACCTGACTTATACCTTGGAAAAAGAAGTCAAGGGATATGAGCGCTTAATCGTTTCTTCTGTTTTACGATGCTTTTAAAATCTCGAAGTTAAGATTACCATCGTATTGGTCTATCATATCTGTCATAACCAGGCCCAGTTCCTATCCATCTATGGACTCTCTAGTTATCTTCCATATCGTGGTTGACTGAGTATTTCTTATCTATGTATTCGTCTCCAGGCTGCGGTGCTACAAAGAACTCTGGGTGCACCTTATTTATTGTTTCTCGTTCCACAAAGCCGCTGGATAGCAATGATTGAGCCAAAACCTTCTCCGACGCATCCATACTAACAACTAATTAGAATAACCACAGACTTGTATACGGGAACTTACTGAGGTTGGGTGGCCATTTCTGAGCTCCATCGTTCGAACGCTGCATTCAACACGACGAGAACAACATACGCCGATGAGATATTACGGATTGGTCCCTCTGCGAGCGCGAGGATTGCACCAACAATCACAGCGAAGCTGATCCTTGTTAACATACTACTCATACCACTGGAATGAGGAAAATATACTTATACATCTCTTGTGGAGAAGCGGTATCCTCGTGGCTCGTTTTCATTAGTGGCCCAATATAAACAATCAATAAACGTGTGTATACAAACGCATTCACGGACTTTGTGGCAGATTCATGCCAATCAGGACTCTGCGAGTATAATGCAATTCCCGCTGCGACCAACCGACAAACAGATCCCGATTGATAAGACGGTCGAGTCAGGATCGGATAACCTCTAGCGAGGTGCTTAACCAATATCAAGGAAGTAATTGACTGGGTCAAGCAAAGGATGAACTCGAATGTGCCAGCCGCTGGTCTTTGCCCTGTTACAAGCGTGAAGAAATACCATAAGGAAATTTCCAAAAGTCCAGCAACGATGTGTATCGAAAGTACTGCATTACGAAAGAGTTTGGTTTTTGTCTGAGGATGGTGGCTATTGTAGCTAGGAACGACGTGTCGGGTGTGTTCTTTGAAGAGACTTGTATACCCAATAATCGTAAAGATGCAAGTGAGAATATCATAAGGCCGCGAAACTAGCCAGCACCAACACGACAAGAGTGTTTTTGGTGACAGAGACATGGCTTTAAGAAGCGAATTGAAAACAAGAATAAATCACAACAGGAATTTTCGAAGAGCAACGAGGGTAGTGGGAAACAAAATCAGAGGGGGGAGAAAGAAGTAAAAGAGCGGTGGTTTAAAACTTGGGTGTCGATCCCTTTAGTTTAGTGTCAAAGCCGTACCCACCGCTTGCGGCTCGATGACGGACATGTGAATTCAATTGAAAATAACATGTGACATTTATCTGGGTACCACTAAGTATTAAACGGGCACTTTTAAATGATAACCTTATACACATGATGCTGTAGAGGCATTAGCCAAAACTCAGAAGGTTGAATTATCCCCACTTGATTAGCTGACTACTGGAAATTTTTGAACAACCTCTACGGTCTACCGCCTCCTCGGATCTCGGAGCTACTAGTCTTCAGTTTTTAGACTGTAAAATGAAAAATCAAGCTGGGTACGCCCTTCTGTAATGCTATTGTAATCCCAAGTGTATTATAGTAACGCCAAGATGAGAAAACACGGCACATTTATTACTATACGCCTACGGATCGTATGGATATCGCGTTTTTAGCATATAAGAATAAAGACCGTTCTTTACTTATCACGACGTTTCTATATTCAAGCTCTCTTCTAGGGAGCTGACAATCCATAAAAAATTCAAAATCAGTCATGACGTTTAGAAGAAATCCCAGTCTTTGCATAGCCCACTCTACTTAGTATTCCCGATTATATCAATCTTGTAGCGACTGAAAGAGAATGTATGACGACGATCACAAAATTCTGAAGGCACATGTTGTTTGTCACGTCAGACTTACTCAAGAGTAGGTTCAACAAAACGGATCCATGTCTTGTCACGCCGGAAATTTGCAAAAACATATGATAGACGAACAAAATGTGAATGAAGGCCCGCAAAATTCAATTTGTTAAACACTAAAGCTGACCCTGAAAGCTATACCCCAAAACAAAAGCAGTCTAGGAAAGTGGTTGCCCATGAATGTATACCTTATAACCCCATCGCACCTGTCCCAGACCCAGAAAAACAAAACACCGGAACCTAGATCCCAAACCAAAGTCCCAAATTGTCGATACATAAGATATCCCTAGAAACTTAGATCGAAGATAAAGTAGAAAAAGATCAACAAGTAAAATTACAAAGGATACGGAGAGGAGCTCCCAAGTATCGCACTTCGCTTAAACCTTGAGCTTCTTGGCTTTGAGGAGGGGTGTACTTGGGCGAGGACGGTTTGCGAGTCTTAGACCAGAGTCTGGCTTCTTGAATGGGGTAGTTTCATACCACCGCTCCCAAGCCACGCAATTATTCTGCATGGTATCAAGGGCTGCAGTCACTTCAGGGGTATGAAGCTCGCTCTCACGCTCCAAGAACTGAACACCGAGACCCATGCTGATATGCCAAGCAATCTGTGATTCATCTTGTTAGCTTCCAATCACTTGATAAATTTGTTGTAGGTAGGAAGAGACATACATGGCAGTGCATCAACCATGCCCCTGGGTTGTTGGTATAGATCGCAAGTACCAAGTATCCATTTCCAGGTAACATTGTGACATCTCTTCTCATTGGATTTTCGAAATTCAATCTTGATGTCGTATCGGCCGTGAAGCGTCCGATTCCAGAACCTAGAATGAAGAAGTCATGACCACTGTTAAATATTAGCGCCGACTTCTCGAGTATTTCGTCCTGCTTACTGGAGATGGATTGGGTGTGGCACTAAGAATTCGTTCTGTATAATCCAAAAATAGTACTAATAACAGATAAGCATAAACTCGAAAACAACTCAAGGGTAGATCCTACTTTGTTTGCCTCTGGCATCCTATAAACATTCAAATGTGTATGATCGCTATCCGTGAGTTGCGAGCTTGTTCCGTTTCGAACATATGAGAGAGTTGGTAATTGCCTATGTTGTATAATTAGCATTGTAAATCCCGACCAATATCTAGGGCTGCGAAACTCAGGGAAGATGCAAAAGATATATCCATTACTCTGTAAAAACTCAAAGAACCTATTGTTCTAGATTTCCTGAAACAATCAGCTTGATTGTCTCAAATCACCTAGATTAATAAAAATACAGCAATTTAAATCATCCCAAATCACTCGCATGACTATTATAGTTGTGCGAGGCAGGATAATGTTGTTGTAACGTAGGTGTGTATAGAGTAATTATCAGGTTTATTGGGTGTGAAAAATAAATAGCAATGTCTTGATCGCTTCAAATCCTAGGGGAATGTGCGAATGGCAAATTGAAGAACACATACCAGTCAACAGTAAGCGCAGAGTCGTTGATGGTCCACTAAATGGTTTCGTCAATGGTGATACTAAGGTGTATCGCAAGGTAATCTTACCTGGTTAATAATCCTCCCATCGGGGTTAGTAGTACTACCCAGAGTAGAATTCAACTCGAGCTCCGCCGAAGGATTGAAAGCAAACTGCGAACGAGGCACGGGTTTCGTCAAGTACGGCGTGTTGGAATTTGGTGTACCGAAATTATCAATGTTTTCACCGCAATCGGTTGGCGCAGGCGACACTTGGGTAGTGTTAGGTGTACCTGTAGTCGAAGCTCCCTTGTAATGAAAGATAGCCTTTATCTTCGATTCTTGACCAGGTTGAGACAAAAGATTGCCCCCGCACAAACCCGGAATAGAAGGATCGGTTGTACCAGAAGTGTCTGGAACTGCTGCGCGGAACCAGAAGTTATCTGGAGTTGAGCCAGTGGTAAAAACAACGTCGTATCTTTGGCCTATCCCAATAAATAACCAATCGACGGTCCGGGTTTTGACCGGAACGAAGTCTGCGGCTATGACAGTGAGTTTGTGGTTATCTAGAGTAACATGATATCCATTGTCCTGCACTATGTTAACATTGAGGTTTCTCACTGGGGGAATTGATTGGAAGGAGTTTGGAAGTTGTACTTCCTCCCCCCACAAAAAGTTATGTCTAACTTACCACTGCTGTGTTGATGAGACGCAAGCGGTAAGTGGTGTTAGTCCTCAGGGGCTTTGTTTTGAAGTATTTTCCAATGTTCGCTGTTTCAAGGTGCATCGACCCGTTTATTAAAGCGGATGGTCCTGGTGGGGGGGCGGTATTGGGTTCTTCTGCTCGGAGTTCCTCCATGTATATACTATCATAAAACCAATCGGTGAGTGTCATAGTTCCCAAGTCCTCATCGTAGTTAGCAGAAGCAGGTCCGTTAATAACCATGGCGCCCAAAACACCCTCCCCTATCGTCGTGTCAGAACTATTTCCCACTCAAAGGGCAACTAGGTTAGACTTACCATATTGCCCTGAGTAGTGAGAGTGATACCAAGTAGTGCCATGCTGAGTTGCCACAAATTTGTATT
The DNA here is from genome assembly GCA_900536445.1 of Hymenoscyphus occultus. Taxonomy (NCBI): domain Eukaryota; kingdom Fungi; phylum Ascomycota; class Leotiomycetes; order Helotiales; family Helotiaceae; genus Hymenoscyphus; species Hymenoscyphus occultus. The sequence goes on from UNPT01000041.1 coordinate 121,270, forward strand.
GCCTAGTAGCTCCAGGCGGGATGGGACATTCTGTCACACCATTGACTCCATCCATGGTAGTTGTATTTGCCTGAATAATACCATGCCAATGCATGCTCGTACTGAAAATATATTAGTAAGAGGAAATCCTATAGAGCACGAGTAATTTACCCATTATCTGTCATATTATTGAACACATTGATAACCTGCGAGATGTTAGAACTAATGTCTCCCGCCGAAATAAAGCCCTGAGAGATAAAATTTCATCCAACCAGAAATGAAAAAGCTCAGAGAGAGAGGTTGCTTACGAATGTATCTCCCCAATCAGCGTATAGAGTTGGTCCAGGAATGGAGCCATTGATCATAAGTACATCTGTTTCGTTTCCATCTGGGGCAAGTCGCCCAGCCGATACAACGAGGTCATATTTTCTTATTTGACCGGTAGAGGGCCATTTCTCTTCAGAGTCTGTTGATATATTGAAATTTCCACACCACTGCGATCTTGTTCTGGGGGTATTACAATGTTGAAATCCTCGTTGTTCCGGAGTTGATGGTAAAGCGAATACACCCACAAGCCCGAGAGCAAGCGAGGCAAATAAAAACTTCGATCCTAACATATTGAAATCAATGAGTGTTTGCAATGAGAGAAATGATTGAATGATGTTGATGAGAATATATGAGCAGGTTTGTGCGAAGCAGAGAGAGATATATATACAACTGTTGGATTATAAGAATATCGATGGCAGTGCTTGACTAGGCGAGATTTTCGGTGTATTCTTAGTCGCTTGTAGTCATCTGAAGTTCCGTTCAACAGGGGCAGATCTATGACCATGCCCACTCAGCCTTACACGGGACGACCTACACTGCTTGGCTTATCAAAGGATCGCTTGACTGAACGATGGCTTTTCGCTTCCTTTCTGACAGCAGCCATACTCGAACCGACGTAAATTTCAGGTCTCTTGGATATTTCGTATCACACGACTTACTAGTTCCCTCCTTTGATTGAAGCTTAAGTTTGATCTCAAAGCCGAGAAAGGCAAGCCGACAATTCATTGCACAGGATGTTTCTGACAGTAAGCTCTAACCCCAAAACATCCAGTTCCATATCTTAGAATTTGTCTTTGCCGCGTAGTTTCAATGGAAAGAAACCTTGCAGAGAGTCATTCCTCCAATCTTTCCAAGTAGTCTGGAATGTTGACTAGGAATACTTTAGGTGAGAAGCGGTGCCTCTTGCAAATTTCTTCGTATTTTACGCCACAAAATTGAAGCGAAAAACGTCCTTTTTGATTGGTACATGCCTTGGAACCTCACTGAATTGAAACTAGCAATGAAGTAAACAGCTTCTCATGTGCGGTATCCCACAATAGGGATCAAAATGACTGTTAGAGGCTTTGCAGGTTTGAAGAATAACACGGTCTCCAGTTTTGGCATAGGGCCAGATCAGACGAAGCTTAGCCACAAAATAGGCGCTTATGATGACGAATAATGGTCTATATGCGGTCACCTTTCTTAAAGCACAGATGTTTGAATAGGGCCATTAGGGCTATTCCGAAGTTGCCGAGGAGAAATTTGCAGACTGTCATAACCAAGCAACCCATAAATCCGCCTTCCTTTGTATTTCGTATTGTTGACTTCTCGTGTTCTGCTAAAGTCGCACTAAAGACATTGCTTACGATGCGTTTAGACGAGTGTTCTTTCCCATATATTTCAAGGAAATAGACGAAAGAAGAAATGACCTGTGGTGAACTCGCAGCTGTTGAGGGAAACCCTGAACCAGCAATATTGCTGCCGTCTGAAATAGAAGGAGCACGTGGGACATTTGAGGAGAACTTCCCGCCTATCTGGTACGAGCCGCTGGATTCCAAGTCAAAAACGTGGCGAGCAAGGAAGTGCTTTCCTTCAGCAGATTGCTCGCTTGGTTGCATGGAATCAGACGGGGCAAATATGCGGCGCTTAAAGAGGTGACTCTCGTAAAACGAACGGCACACATGGCTGAAACTACGAGCGTAAGCATGCACACAATCCAAGAGGTTTAACATACGCAGAGGCGGTGGCGCGGGAGGTGAGAAGGTGAGATGATGATATGAATATTAACAGCCCCATTCATGCAAGGTCTGGTAATATTAAGGGCACCCAAAGATCGTCGTCAGCACGAAATAGCCACATGGCATATGGTCAACCAGCTGCCTGCACAATATTTTTAGCACGACTTCGAAACGAAATCTGCATTCAAAGCCTCCTGGCATAGACCAAAACAGCAGTCCGTAGTTCCGAATACGTGATTGTTCGAAATGGAGAGAACAAAAATATAAAATAAAAAATCATCCATAATTTCAATAATAGCTGTATTCTGAATATTTGTCTCACCTAGTATACTGTATACAGTAATTGTAAACGAGATTTAAGCCACCGATCTTGCATCTCGATTCGGTGTTTGAATATTCCCCGAACTCTCGGAATGACCTTTTCACCCCTCATGTATGGTAATCCTACCCACCTCAAAACTTTCAGTCCCTATAATGTAAAATATTGAGCCACAGATAATTGTTTTATTGAATGGCGAAGACACCCCATGACTCACAAATATCCACATTTTATTCGCAATACCTCATGTGCTGACGATAGACAGCCCACAATTTGAGGCAGCTTCCAAAATTCATTGTGCGATTCCAATACAAACCGTTGAAAATGACTTGTTCAAAAACTTCTGACGCAACTGTAGCACGAAAACCCTTCACCATGCCGTCTCTCCCCCACTTCATACAGTATCCATGCCGGGATGACCAGAAGCGCAGCTGAGCCGCCAATAAACGCCAACAAAACGGAGTAGGGCAACTGTTGAGGCTGATGATGACTTGGTATCTGCGTAATACAGCGATTGGGGAGGCTTCCTCTACAACCTCAAGGAAAATCACCTGGAGAGCACTCGGTATCCGCAATCATACGACAAACACAACGGTCCGTGATCGTCTTCGTATAGCGCATCATCATACTCTTGTCAGAAAACATGCTCTTGACTCCTTCCATCCTTTTTCATACTTGTGTGACCATCTTCGAGATGAGCATACACTGTATGTAATTGGCACAGGTGTAAGCAAGCTGCCAAATTATGGGGTCAGAGGTAGACTTCTGCTTCGCCACATCCTGCCAAACCTATGGACCACGGATTTTGCACGAATTCAAACCAAGAAATCCTTCACGGCATCATGAAGGGAACCGTATACATATGTTTTGAGTGCGAGGTAATGTTGTCATGCTAGCAAGTGCGAACGTTTTGGTACCCTGAAGATATCAGAATCGGGCTAGCGTGATATGTAGTTTAGCCATCGCCACCCTATATTTGCCTTTATAATTGTTACACAGTGTTTTCCTGCATTAAGTCAGATTCTAATTCATCTCTTCAATTTTCCGATGCTTCCAAAGGGACGGACATGAAGGATAGCAGTCAATAGTTAGCTACTGTATTTTGTTATTACTGTACAGTAAGTCACTAGATTCATATTTGAGGTCTGGTGGATTTTTTTAATTGCACAAATGTCTTGTATATAAACATCGGGCAATGTTTCATTCCGATGCGCAAGAAACACCCAAAAATACGCGGGAAGTAATGTGGAAAGCCATTTGCTGCCCTCTTGCCATCTATCAAGCATGCTCCCCCCACCTCTCCTTTGAGGTAAGATCTTACAGGTACAGTAGGTGCCGTTTTTAGACCGTTACTTTCAATACATACTCGCTCGCCATCATCCCGTATATTGCATATTAAGAGAAGTTTGAGGGTCTCTAAGCGTCACCGATTTCTTTAGAATTTCATGCCATATTTCCATCTCGGCTCCCATCTCTCAGTCTCAAGAAACGCCCAAAGGAAGCCTCCCAATCCTACAAATCCGCCTACCCAATGGCAAACGAAAACGTAACAACCAAGCGAATGTGTGGCTTCTCGGCTGGTTGATTGATACTTCGGCATTTGAGTCCGTTTCCGATAATTTATGCCTCCTTGTTCTGGCTGACATTGTTACCTGAATGTGTGCTCCTTCCCTCTCTCTCGACCATGAAGCCTACAAACGTGAGTTTTGTGCGACCTGGGAGCTTTGTCTCCGCAAGTACTCATCCTTTCAATTCTGCGGAATTAACATCCAACAAGTTTTACGTATATCGGTTATTTTCTCATTACGTGACTTCTGATAAATGAAAACGTTTATTATGATAGAAGAGCTAAGTATTTGATTGTAAAGATACGTCTTCCATCAACATGTTCATATTAATTGGAGTCGAAGTTTCTTGTTCTTCTTCGTTAGTCATACGTAGAAAACTCAACAGCTTCTTTATCAAACCTCTATGTGGCGCCAGGCTTGCTAGACTACGAAAAGCTCCAGAAAAGTTATTATAATGGAGAAGAGCCCAAACCGTGTACTAATAAAAAAGCTTGAACCATCTTATAGTTACCAGAATACAAAAGTGTCTACAGGAAGGGAGAAGTTGTCTTGTTCCGCTGAAACTCACCTAGGTCTACTAAGAAAGTCAAAAACTCGTCTTTAAGCAAAGCCCCCTTCCCAAGAGGTATTTGTGATTAACACAATCTAATGCATTAGTATTATGAATCGGACCACCTGTTTCATATATCAGGTAATGGATTCAAGAACTGTCTATACCTTTATTTATATACCATGAAAAGTAATTATACTAAACCTCTTACAAAATGGACTCGAGTTTCCTAATATACTGTTGTTAATAAAGTGAAAGGTAACAATTGTTCTAGACCGCCCGTATGTAGTTTTATGATGCTAAAAGATAATCATACAAATGAAAACAAATTCAGGTAAAGTAAGCCAGGAATGCATGATAGTACTTATGCGTCACATCCAGACGCAATAACTCAGAACAAATCCTTTTAAATTCAGCCCGGGTGTAACTAGCGTTGGACAGTGGGTACTTTGTGTTTATTTACCCGGTAGTAATTTAGTCTGCGGCCTGGATAATCGAAAATGCCAACATCAATTGAAGGATTAGTTGACGTACACCAATGCAGATCTGATCATCGGCAGATGGTATCCTCAAGCATAGGTTGAACGTGCTAGGACTTTAGGCATGATTTTAGCATTGTGAAGTAGCTACAGTAACAGCATTATGAAGTAGCTACAGTAACATTGTTTCGAGTACAACTATTTTGACGTCGAAGAAAAAGCTTACAGGATAACTGGTTATTGATTTCACTTTCTTTGGCTTGCGGAATCCAGTAAAGTAGGAAGTATGAACTTGATACTCAGAGTGGTGGTAGAACACCTTTTTGGCATGAAATCACACGCCTGAAGACCGCTGTCGCTGAGGATAAGTATTGATATAAGAGAAGCGAAGGTTTAGATTTATGTTCTTGTTGATTCGGATTCTTTAACGTCTGACTAGTTAAAAAGAGACCAGAAGCCACGCCCTAAAGCAGGCAATAAACCATTGTCTATGAAGGGCACTATCATTTATAGCATTGGCCAAGTAACTTGGAGTTCCCACCATTCATCTTCTGTTCCTCATAATTCGGTGCGCTTATAACTGTACACTGGCAGTGATGAATCATCCAGTAACAGCGTTACCAAACTTCTGCACTTCTGAAACAAAGCCCTCGGTCCAAGTGAGATGGGGAGAATGTCCGCTTGGGCACTTGGTTATGCTGATATCTACTCCCGCTCTCATGTTCTGCAACGCCACCATTCCCTCCTGATATACAGCGGGCAAAGCCAGGTCATCTTCGCTGACAAGATATGCGCAAGGGAGAGCCGTATATGCATCGTTCTCCAAAACTGTTTGGAATACCGGCGAAGCGGTCAAGGTTGACTCGTAATGTTTGGCCTTTTCTTCATCTAGTCCATTGAAGAAGTACTTGGCCCCCTCTTTGGTTGACAAGAGACCAGCTAGACCATGCTCCTGCGGGAAAAAGTCAGCTTTGAGTGTACAGTAGTAGCAGCCGGATAGAGGACTGACATGGGGTACACAATATGGCGGGACAATAGGAGGACTGTCATCTTTGGGCTGAAAGAAAGAATGAACCGATTCGCCCACTGGAATAATGAATCCACATGCATAGTAGATTCCTATGATACCTCCGGAAGCGCCTTGGCTCTTTCTGTTCTTTGCTTGGAGCTCAGGGGTTGCGGATGCTGTCGCGGTGAAGCCACCGGACGAGTGGCCCAAAAGAACTACGCTCTTGTTTTCCTTAACAATGAGTTGAGTCAAGAGCTCATGAACCACTTCCACATCATCAGGCGGTTGTGGATATCCTCCTGGAGGTGGCTTTCGAGTATAATCCGGGTTGGCGATGTCTCCAATATCCAACTTGGTGGGGTCAGAGGTGGGCAGCTGAGGACAGTAGACATCAATGCCCTTTTCTTTCAGGGCATCGACGAACGGCCGGTATGGCTCGGGTGTGTGATACGACCCATGGCAAATCACCACGGAAAATGGAGAAGGCATTTTGATAGAAATTTGTTGGCGAGAAGTGGTACTTCGAGAGAAGTAGTGATTGGGAATAGTAGTCTGGAGCACACAAGACTTAAATCCAATTATGATGCAACTCTTTGCTGAAAATGTGTTCTTGTAGACACCAGGGATCAGGTTGATGTCCTTGGTCGACTGTGGCTACCCAACATGCAGGTTGGAATTATATGACGCAGACGAGGAATCGTATAAATAGTTGTCAGCCCAAACGGGAAAGTAAAAAAGCCAATATGATATTGTACATGTAGAGATAGCACGTTGGAACAAGGGTGAAGGTTTGGCATCAACTAGGCGGCTATCAGTAACTTGCATGAACTTGCAACCACATTGCAGCTGCCAATCAATCTAGATAGAACCAACTCTTCGGGTTGGTGGCGTTCAAATCTAACTCCGCAGATTCATGATGCACCACAGTGATTAGGGGGTTGGTGGGAAGTGCAAGATTGAGTTGGTTTGATTATAAGTTGGTTGGTGACTGGGTGGGGGGCAATCCAGAGCCCAAAGGTCCATAGCGATAAGGAGTCGGGGGTACTCGGCAGGCAACTGTAGCCGAGATCTGCCCCCCTCTCCCCTCGCTTGGCAAGTACACTGTAACCTCGCGTCTAGGCTAGTCGATGCGCTGGAACCCTGCGAGTTAATGAGATACAGTACCAGGGTTACTGTTTACGTGCATAATCCATGCATGTTGGTCCCATCAACACTCGAGTACATCGATACTGTAAGGGTAAGTAAGAGAATCGCTATCATAGTGCTCTCATTTCAGAGTCTCATCTGGCCCCAAATGGCTTGCTCTCACGTTTCAACTCTCCGGAAATATATTTCAAATATTAATATGGATTTATTTCTCGCTTCTACAGACACTCTGTCAAAACACTTCTTCGTTATTTGTACTGGCCTTAAGCTTCTGGCTCACCATCTTGTTTTCATTCATGGGTAATGGCACTTGCAGGCTCCCACGGTTGCCAAGTTACATTCAATACTTGGCTTCTTAGTCACAGGGAATGAATTTTAGAGGAGAGTAAATGGTTACCAGCGTTACGTAAATACCCTTACCCTCAAATTTTGCTACCTCACTTCTTTTTGCGAGTATAGTTGTTTATCGTCCCTTTTTCCATCGCACGCGCCGTTTCCCAGGCCCATACACAATAAGAGTTATTATGCTAAAGTGTTGCTGAATTAACTTAATTGTACCAGATATCAGAGTAGAGAAAAACGAAAAGTAGCAATTATTCCAAAACATCCATATGCTAATTTTAGTTGTAGGAAGAGTTTTTTTTGATTAGAAACACTTCCTTATAGTACTTCTATGATAATAATAATAATATTTATTATACCTATAAATAGATAATAATAATCATAGACTAGCCTCTACTGTTAAATGAGACAGAATATTTGGTTGATTAAAAACCTCGACTGAACTTGTATAGATTTTTCTGATTAGTTCGAAGTATCCAAGATTGGCGAAGTGAGAAGAAGCGCTGTTAATATATAGCAACACATCTCGCTGTCCTAAAAGTTTAGAATATTTGCTCAAGCAGCGTAGGAACAAAATAATCAACTAATCAATTAATAGTCTGAATTATTCAGATTTGAATTGAATTGAATTCATTAACAGGTCTAGTTAAATTGATTTGATTAATCGATTAGTTAGTCAGAGTATTAATTAATTAATATAGTACTATAAATAGTAACTAAAGTACAAAGTAATTATCCTTAAATAACGCGTCTTTTAGTAGTATATCCTTATCCTTGTTTATAAAACACCTCTAGCTTTTTAGGCTTATTACTAGTATAACCTTTAGAGTCTCTTTTATTATTTAGAGGCAAGACAATTTAAGTTAGGTCACATGATTCTACGTGACCCTATATACTAGTTGTAACAAATAATTAGTACTATAAGCCTTCTACTAAAGTAAGGGAAGAGTCTAGAACTAATTAGTAACGAGTTTTGTTTTATAAACTTACTTATACGTGATATAGGTAGGTCGGACCGCCCGGGACTCTACCCCGATACCTGGACCGACCGAACTCCGATTAATCTAATTTATTCAGAATTAATCTGATTACTTAGCGATTTGATTTGATTAAGTACTATTAATCAAATCAAATCAAATCATTTTCTACGCTGTGCTCAAGGTTATCCAAACAGGTACAACAACGAAAACTTAGCATCAAACAAGTAATGCCGCTGGTATTGTCTACCGCGACTTGGGTATCAAGAAAAGCCACGCCCTCTGGATCATAAACCATAAAACTCCATCTAAAAAATCCAATTCAGTACCCTCTTCACCTTCCCCATATTAGTCTTTTCCTTCTCCATCGCTGCCAAATCCACGTCCGAAATGGTATGAACATCACTTTCCAAATCCATCTCCCCCAAACCCACAATCTTCGTCTTCTTGAATACCTTCCATCCGACATACATCACAAGCATAACAGCCAACTGCAAATAGTAGCTCACAAAATCCACTGCCGCAAACTTCGGACTGAAAGAACTCCAACCTTGTACCAGGATAATGAAGATGTTCAGGATGACGCAAATCCATGGGCCCCAAGGATACGTCCAGTTTTTGAAAGGCAGAAGATCTTCTTTTCCTTGTATTTTGACTGCTGCGCGGAATCGGATAGAGGTTATGCCAATTGCAACCCAGGCAATTTGATTCGAAACTCCCACGATATTTTGTAACCAAGTCCATAATTGCCCTGCACCTATGAAGGATGCTCCAAAACACAAACCTGCGACGAAACTGGTAGCTAAGACGGCAACCCAAGGAACTTTGTTTCTGTTCAGTTTTCCAAAGACTTGCGGTGCATGGCGGTCGACGGAAAGGGAATATAGCAGGCGAGTTCCAGCGAAAAGGGCGTGGTTTCCGGCTGAGATGACGCTGGTGACAATAACTGCGTTGATAAAGCTGCCAGCTGCGCGAGCACCGGCCTGTTGGAAGACAAGAGTGAAAGGAGAGACGGAGCTGGATCTTTGTGTGAGGCCGGGGGTGTTATAAGGGACATTCAGACCAATGAGGAGGACGGATAGGATGTAGAATATCAGAATACGCCAGAAGACATTCTTTACGACACGTGGAAGGTTCTTGGTTGGGTTTGCAGTCTCTCCGGCGGTAATGGCGATGGATTCGGTTCCACCGTCTTATTTAGGAATCAGCTGATGGTAAACATGTTCTTGTATCGAGAAAAACTTACATGCAAAAGCTGCTGACACAAACACAGAAGCGAAACCACCTATTCCGCCTACGAACTAGATTACAAGATGATTAGTTAATTCTTCTACCTGTGGATCTTCTCGAAATTGTAAGATTTTCCGTAGGTTCAACGATAAAATGACAGTGAAAAGACAGGGTAAACATACAGGTGCATCACCAATGTTCCAGTTCATACCGCCAATGTATTTATGTTCAGTATTCCCACCACAGTTCACTGCGATTCCAAGTATAATGAAAATCTAGATTAGGTTAGATGCATCCAAAATAGTGACTTTGATCCGGAAGCTTACTGTGATAGTAATAACTTTCAGAAGGCTTAGCCAGTACTCAATCTTAATATCAAAGTCAGCTATGACTCAAGCTCGAGATTCAAAAAGCTTACTTCTCCATAAGCCCGAACAGTGACAATGTTGGCGAAAATCAAGACGACCCAAAAAATTAAGCTTAGTGCCCAGCCGGGCATATTTGTATTCCAGTATGAAAACACCAACTGAAGGGCAACCAAATCAGCTGCGGTCGAAACGGCGTCGTTAAACCAATAATTCCACGTCAAAGCGAAACCAAATGCATCATCCACGTATCTTCCAGCAAATGTACAAAAAGAACCAGCAATGGGCACGAACGCAGCCATTTCGCCAAGGGCCAACATCGTCAGCAATATAATACCACCAACTATCAAATATGCGATGAGCATAGAAGCTGGACCACCTGTAGCAAGAGACCTTCCTGTACCGAGGAAAAGTCCAGTACCGATTGTTCCTCCAATAGCAATCATCTGAACCTGACGAGCGGAAAGTTTTCGCGCCAGCTTGTCGGCAACAATTGGATGCTGGCCATCATGGCTGTATGGAGCATCTGGGGAGGTATTTCCCTTCAGATCCTTGGTGTCGGGGTGGTATGTTCCACTGATTGTGTGGACATTATTGGCGTCTGAAAGTCGCGACATGATGACGGCTATTGAAAGGTTTGGAGGCTCTAAATGGCAGTATTGTACGACAATAAAGTGATATCACTTCAGTCATGTGGGAAACTAATGTACGGTAGGTTTCTGTTCATCGAAGCACGAAAAATCCTATGCCCAAGTTGGGATGGAGATGCATGGAACGAATCGAAGACTGGCACAAGAGCTGTAAGAAAAGAGAATTGCAGGCTGAATGCTTATTTGTTTCTATAAAGAATTTCTCTGACGGCGTCAAGCTATTACTCAAGCTATTACGCGATGTCTATTGCGTGCTTAGGGGCCCAGCCAGCTTCCTATTAGGGAGCACCAAGACCTGTGGGTGCTGGGGGTTTGGATGATGAGATTGGTCACTGGATGACCTGTGCCGCTTCTTTGGAAGAGCTTTGAATGGACCGTTGAAGCAGCTTCTGAAAAACATTACAAGTGAATCGTTTATTTCGTATGGGATGAATTTACTGCGATGAATACGGAGTATCATTGTGGCATTTCTAGTTCACGCTATTTTGGCGTGGATGATCCACTAAGTTCGGCACAGCTTGCCAAATCCGAATTTTCGGCAGTTGCTGTGATAGCTTTCCCCATGGCAGGTATCCTATCTTTCTAGAAATAGAAATGTGCCGGATTTAATTAATTTCAATACAAAACAATTGCTCTAAAATTCAAAAAGAATTGAAACAACCACGTTAATATATTTCGTGGAATATTGAATCTCTTGGGTGCTGCTTTTGATCTGAGAAATATGCAATCTTTCACTGTATGTGCTGTAACCTCCAGCTTACAGTACCTCCGGCCTCCACACAGTACAGTATGCACAGAGTTGCCGGAAATCACCCATCTACACTACTACTGTACTGTAAACACCAAGTCGCTGGGAATTGACTTTGATCCAGAATTTTCATCTCTTATTAACGTTTCGCTGCACTTTCTTTTTCAACGCTCCATTTTGCTATTACAGTACAGCGAGGTAGATTCACTTCTACCAATACGCTACCACTAAATCTTCCACCCTCTCCTCACCCCTAAGTCTAATCCTCTGATTCCTCCCCTCTAATACCCCCTCCGGACGTCTTTCGTGAAGGCTCTCTGGGCTTTGGGTATCAATTTGACTAAGGGGGACACTGCTGACCCCACAAATCCTTTTGAAGGCCACTTGGCTCTGAGATATGAAGTTCATCGAGCAGTGCCCAAAGCTCTACATTCAACATCTACTAATAGTTTGTAGGATGTATTCACGACTTATCGCTATCAGCTAGTCTCGCCAACTTGTTACTTTGGAAATGTGATTTGACTCAACCGCTAAGCGAAATAACCAATAAAGATGCGATATAATGAATATTTGTAAGTAATGCTTCCTGCTTGACCCTCTCAACTCAATCTACCCTCGTGTCTCATTTAAATCATTCTAATGCCACTTTTCTCATACCTCCCATTGTTTACCTAGCTGTGCACATCTCACAACTCATCCTTTCCTTTACTCCCACCACAACACCCCTTCTTACAAGCACCCTTGCATCCAACACTAGTAGCACTGGAGAAACCAGGCGCAGGAACACTCGGTTCCCCATGATGTTGTCTACATCCCATTAGTCCTTGTTCACACACATCCCGCCTTTTCTCTCGGTACTTACCCAAAGTAGCACTTCTTAGTCCTAGCCTGATAATCCACACTATGACAAGGCACAATCTTCCCACAGCTATCCATACAATCCTGGAATGTCTCCTGAGTCGAAGTCCAAAGGATTTTAGTTCCGTGTCGTTTGCCACAGGACATTCTGAAATTTTCTCCGCCCTCAGATTCGTAGACTAGGCCGTCGCTAATAGGACAGCTGGTTTCGCAGAGGGTGTGAGGGAACGGCTTGTCTTCCTCTGTTGCTGGAGGGTCAATGGTGTAGGCAAACCACTTTTCTTGGTTAGTTTTGATGCGTTGTAAGGACACCTTGAGAATATGAGGGGAAAATAGAACTGGATACTTACATGAGCGCAGGTGGTTACTCCTGGTCCCTCGCCATCAGCGAGGACACATTGGTAATCAGTATAGCCAGGTGATCCTGGAGGTGCGATGCTGCATTAAATCAGTACTTGGGTCTCTTCATGGGAATATTACCATCGCTGCTAATATACTGGGGAGAACGGCGAGAAAGGTTCACATACTAGTGGACGGAGATACAGCCATTCTTGAGTTTGTTAGTCGGGGAGTAACAAATGCTCGATAGGTATGTGACTTACAGTTTGACTACATTTCGCCATGCAATCTGCCCAGGTAGGAACACCCTCATATGTGGCTAAGGTATTACCTTGGGCGTGATATCCGCATTGGAGCTTGTAGTATGTTCCTAAGGAATTCCGTTAACTACAGATCTCGCCATTGATCCTAGTTCAAATTTAACATACCATCATCAGTTTTGTATGCCTGCTGCTGAACCATCTGTGTTGGGACACGATGGATTTATCGTGATCCTGATATTAGGATCTGTTGGTCCCGGTCCCCCAGGTGGTGCTGGGTTAGAAGATGGCCCTGGCGGCACAACTTTGGAAGGATCGTCTTCCAAGTAGGCATTATGGGTCCCAACAACGGCCCGTGTTCCCCTCTACGATATCCAGTCAATTTGTGCACCGCAAATTAGACGATTAGAGCTAGAGGAAAGATCTTACTTGTCCTGTACTTAGAAAGACACATGATTTTGTTTCAGGCGTGTAATCGACACCTTTACATCCAGGTGTAACTCCGTAAACGTCAATACAAACTCCGAAGTATGGTCTTGCACCTCTGGACAACACCGTGACATCAGCCGCGTGATCACAGTTGATCTTGTATGTGTTTCCTAAATGCTTTCATTAGTTCAGATCGGGATGGGACATCGGAATTCATGCCTTTGGTGTCAGTCCTGTATTTGCCATTATCAACGGGGCAGTTTCCTGGATTGTTGGCAGGTTGCTGAGCTTGAGCGAGGAGAGTAATGGTAGCCAAGACGAGGGCATGTTTCGAGAAACCCATGATGATGAAAGCTGTCAGATGAAGTTGTTGGGAACTCTGGTGGTTTGCCTATGTTGAGGTTGCATATAGTTCTCTCTTGGATATATATACTTGATTGCTGCCAACTCCTTTGCAGTTCCCATTCCAATCTACGACAAGTATCCGAGCCCTAGGTAAAGGGTTGCTGTATTTCATTCCGATAATGGAATGAAGGTGGGGAGAAAGGAGAAAAGTGCAACAAAAACGGACCTTTACAGGATGATATTCAAGATAATGGCGTGGAATCCGAACACAACTGAGATTTAGGCCCGAACTGGAAACCCCGAGACATCTCTCAATGCATCATTTTCGTCATCGAGCTTTCTTAAAAATGTTGGAAGGAATAGATCCTCCCTAGGAGCAAAATGTTTTCTGAGCATATAACCCAACGATGGTTAGCACATTACACCCACATCTCCATCTCCAAGCAGGGTACTTTTTTTCTTTCACCCACCGTCAAAATGCAGTTCAAAAATATCTTCCTTGCAACTCTTGCTACAACTTCCATTTCTGCGTGGCCCTTGGGCAATGGGTGCCATTGGTATCTCATTGCTATAGTCTGCAAGGGACCCGCGCAGTCGGGTACCCCAGCGCCTGTCCCTGCACCACCCCCCGCACCACGTAGGTTTTTGTACACTGCACAAGACAGCTTTCGCTGACACTTCTAAGCTTGCACAACTTGCGCTGCCCCTCCTTGCCCCGCGGCGTGTACACCATTTATCCCAGCTGCACAACGCACCATCGGAGCGACGGCCTGTGAGTGTCTTCCTCATGAAATACCGAGTTTGAAAACTAATGTAGACAGGCCGTGCCCCTCAATATGCCCTTTTTGGTTCCACTGGAAACTTCCAGTGCTGTGGGCCAGCCAATGATCCACTCACTGGAATGGCTGCTTGTTGAAGTGTTGACATGGAAGGTTGTTGTCAAGTGCCGGAAGGATTTGGGCGTTGCGTTGTTTTGAAATTGCAAGCCTGACAGCAGAGAAACGTATCATTAGGAGAGCAAGTGTGGAGAATGAAAATCAATAGAGTTACTCCAGTCGCCGGCAGTGTGTGAGATTCAGATGCTTCGTGAGCCCACTAGAATGCCCCATGAAAGTGTTGGTAGCCTCCTCCCATCTCCCACTCGTGATGTCTTGAGCAATGAGATTATGATAACGATGAGTGGTTGAAGAGAGACATGACGGCCCGGGCCATCAATATTTGTAGTCTTATATTCTCCGAATATTGCCATTGTCTCTGACACAATGCACGGGGTAAGTTCAACCATACCTAGTTGTCAACAGTAGACGCAACACTCGTCGCAATTTTAGAAGCTCGATCACACCGTTGGTAGGATGTTTGGAGATTGTGGATTGATGTTGCAGCAGGATACCATGTCTTTTTTCTCCTGCAACATTTGTGGGATACAAAAGCCTATAAATACCTATGTCAAGGACTATAAAGTAACAGTTGTTAGCCTCAAAGTAAATAAAGACACGTTGGGCTAAAATATTTTCACAAGACTTGTATATGGTGTAGACGTACAGTACCTTGTAAATGTGTCCAACAAAGCGTACTCGTATGGGTACTGGTACTGTGAGAATCCCATCACAAGTACTAAGCTATATCCAACCTCTGCGATGATGTACTGTACCACCAAACAAAAGAAACTTCTTTATTCAGGAAAGGGGAAACAGCTGTACAATGAGCCGCTAGCAATGTTGTTGATAGACCATCAGAAAGCAAGCAAATATGGGAGATTGTTGTCGCTTGGAGTTGGAGTGGGGTGAAGCTCGCTTGCCGTACATGCAGAGGGGAAACCAGAACCAGGTGCGAGCAGGTGCCAAAAAAGGTCTGTGCACATGCCACCCCATGACGAAGCTTCCCTTCTGTTTCCCACTTGCGGCTCCTTGCCAGGCACATCACCGATTTCTGGAGTTTCCATTCACAACCACCAACACCTTGCGCGACCATTGTTGACCACTGGAATATTCCACAAGAGTCCGCGATCGTGCATCATGTGGAATGATGAAGACAATAATCCCTATGGCGCCAGCTTTGAGCGTCGCGACTCAACGGCCTCCTCAGCAGCAAACCCCAACTCCCCAGGCTCTCGTACGTTTCTTCCTCCTCCGAACACCACGTTCTCTATCGCCACATATTCCCAGCATGTGGCAGTCAATACAGCTTGAAGATGAGAAAACTGACAGTGACTGGGACCTTTTAGACGGCTACAATGGCCCCCGCACCCCCTCCACGATAAGTGATACAGAGAACGGCCCCAACCCTCAGCAATACGATCGTGATGCAAGCGATGATGGAAGCGACGAAGAGTATGGAGAAGCTAGTTCGGCCACGGCAGCTCCAAAGAGAAAGAAGGGGGGTTACGACAGTCGCATTGAACAAATACTGTATGAGAACCCGGAGCTTCCAATTTTGATCGTGGATGCCGGCAAAAGCAACGAGGCTGGTGGAAAATATATCGTGTATACCATCAGGACAGGCGTGAGTTACTAAGCCCGTGTAATAAAGCTAGGATCAGATATTGAATAATTCCATAGGACCTTGAAGTTCGTCGAAGATACTCGGAATTTGCGACACTTCGAGACGCTCTCTCCAGATTACATCCGACTCTCATCATACCTCCAATCCCAGAGAAGCATACCATCGCAGACTACGCCGCAAACCCCACCAAGGCAAAACAGGACCAACATACAATCGATCTACGCAAAAGAATGCTTGCGGTTTTTCTTAATAGGTGTAGAGCAATGGACGACGTGCGGAACGATGGTGTCTGGTGGAGGTTTTTAGATCCAAATTCGAGCTGGGTATGCTATGAGCTGCATTTTAGGTTTAATGGAATATTGCTAACTTCATATAGAACGAGGTTCTGCATTCACACCCAATTGCGAGCATACCAAAATCCATTTTGAAAGCCCCACCTCTCGATGCTGCAAACCCAACACCCGCCCATAGTTATCTCCCGGTTCCAGCCCCGTCCGCTAGACTCAAGGGAACCTTGTCAAGTAACACGAATGCTCAAGGAATGCCAAATAAACCTACTGAATACCAAGCAAGTCCATCAGCTGCCGCCCACACGACGCCTGGGATTCAAATTTTTGGAAGATTTCCCCCTGACACCCAAAATCTAAGTGAACAAGAACTTGATCCGTACTTCATAAATTTCGAGGCTTCTTCAAAGGAGCTGGAAACGCTTCTCACTGGACCAATCGAGAGGGTCAATCGACGAACTTTGACACATCTTTCAAATCTGTCCGCTGATTTATCCGAGCTTGGAGCTAGATACAATGGGTTTTCTCTATCAGAACCATCGCCGTCTCTTGCTGCAGCCATTGAGCGCGTTGGTCAAGCAGTGGATTCGTCTTATATTGCAACCGAAGAGCTTTCGGGATCATTAGGAGCAAGTTTCGCTGAGCCCATGCGCGAAAGTTCCCAATTTGCTGGAGTGGTTCGAAGTGTACTCAAATATCGGGTCATGAAGCGAATTCAGCAAGAAATGACGAATGATGAATTAGCGAGGAAGCGAGCAGCTTTGGAGTCGTTCGAAACTAGCGAATCTCAGGCGAAACGAATTGATCAATACCTGAGTAATAGCGGTACTTTAAATACTCCCCGAAGGTCAAATTCCTCCGCTAGAGAATCCCCAACCTCAAGACGAGAAAATGCTCAAGAAGACACTGCGTCCATTGATTCAGATTTTCCACCTACTCATGGAGATGTATCAACCACTCCTTCGGCTGCTCAAGGGGCACCGGAAGCCCAACTACCCGTCCATCGTAAGAGTTCGAGTGGAAACTTTATCACCAACAAGATATTCGGCAGAATCAGCCATGCGGTGCATGGGGTTGTGGACGTTGACCCGGAAAGAACAAGACGGGATCAAATCGGTAGGACGAGAGAATCGATTGCACATCTAGAGCAAGCACAGCTTGTTTCGGCTCAAGATGTGAAGGATGCAAGCGCAGGAACCCTGAAAGACTTGAAGAGGTTCCAAGCTGAGAAGGAGGACGATTTGAAGCGGTATATGGTGAGTAATGCAATATCGTACTTTCTCGAAAAAACTACTGACCTATTAAAAGCTTGCATATGCGAGAAGTCAAATCGTTTGGGCTAAGAAGAATAAGGAGACATGGGAAGAAGCCAAGGCAGAAATTGACAAGATAGATGAGAGCTGACGAGGACATTGATAGGTTGAGCATGTTAAAGGTATTAGGATGTATTTCCCTGAATATGGAGACACCATGAAGGCGTTCTAGGGGTGTAATTAGGTAATGACCAGACATAACTGCCAGCGCAGGAATAGAAATTTTTGAGTGTAATACCTGGATATCAAGATGAACGTTTTGTTCTTCTCAGCTTCACTGATGGTTGTTTTTCCACAAGCAGTCCATTCACTTATGTATTTTCATTCACAAGCAACCTCGGCTAGCTGCACCAGGCTGCAAGGCTGACAGTTTAGATTTACCCCACAGTCTTGGCGCTTTTCTGGGGAAATGACGTATTGTACTAACAAAGGCCATCTCCAGCTTTTGAACGACTACTCCTACTCATACCACACTAAGAACTTCCCCTCACCACAATACAAGAACCACAATGGACTGAATTCTCGCAAGAAACAATTACTATTCAATTTGAAAACTTACGAATACACGATTCCTCCTACAACTATATCAAAATGGCTAACATCTACAACAGCGACCTCGTAAATCTCCCTTGATTCCCTCCCCAGAGAATGATAGAACTAACACATGTCAAAAGGATGCATTCGACCTCTATCACAAACAACAACGCTCACCTCTAACCTCCATTCTCAATGGACCTGCTCTTCCCGCTCTGGGCCACGCTCTCGCCGGCTCCACAGGGACAGCGATTTCCAATATCGCCATCTACCCACTTAACCTGGTAATCACACGTTTGCAAGTGCAACGCCAACTGCGCAACTCCTCATCAGGGTCCGATGAAGGGTATAAATCCGTGGCCGATGCGTTCACACGGATTTATGAGAAGGAAGGAGGTGTGAAGGCGTTGTATAAGGGTGTGGTTACGGATACGGGGAAGAGTGTTTTGGATTCCTTTTTGTTCTTTTTGGTGTATAATTATTTGAGGACGGAACGGGTCAAGAAGAATGGTGGCAAGGGGGCCCTACCTGCTTTTGAGGAGTTGGTCGTGGGTAGTCTGGCGGGTGCTGCTTCCAAGCTCTGCACGACACCCATTGCAAACATCGTTACCAGGAAACAGACTGCCTCTCTTCTTTCCTCGCGATCGAGCGCGGGGTCTAGAGGGAGAGATCCGACGACGAAGGAGATTATTGATGAGATTAGAGAAGAGAAGGGACTCCAGGGGTTCTGGTCAGGCTACTCCGCGAGTTTGGTCTTAACGTTGAACCCGAGTCTTACATTCTTCCTATATGAGATGTTCAAACGAACTCTCCTCCCACGCTCCAAACGCGAGGATCCCGGTGCACAAATCACCTTCCTGATGGCAGCAATCAGCAAAGCCATTGCGTCAACAATCACCTACCCCTTCTCGGTCGCCAAAACACGCGCGCAAGTTTCCTCTTCACCTCCTGTTGATCCAGCTTCCGCTTCGCATCTCAAAACGGATATCTCGTCCATCGAGAACAAAACCGATGCGAAGAATGCTGGGAGGGAAGTCAAGAGGGTTGTGAAGAGGAGCACGGTGTTCAATACGATTCTTCGGATTTATCGTGAGGAGGGACTGGAGGGGTGTTATGAGGGTATTTGGGGCGAGATTCTGAAGGGCTTTTTGGGTCATGGGATTACGATGATTGTTAAGGAGAGGGTCCATCAACTTATCATCCAGGCATATTATTGGGTCCTCAGATCTCTCAATAAGTACCCATCTCCCTCCGAATTAGCGAGTCAGGCGAGTCAAGCTGCGACTTCGGCGACGAACTCGGTTAGCGAGAAAGTCGGGAATGTCGTCACGAGCGGAAAGGAAGGGGTTAATAGTACGATCGAGGGGGTTTCTAATGTCATTACCAGCGGCACTCAAAGTGTTAGTAGTAACGTCTCGAGTGGCGTTGAGCGAGTCGGTAATATAGGTACGAACGCGGTTTCGGGTGCGAAAACAGGGGAGAAGATGGCTAGTGAGGAGGCAGGACATCTTTTGGGCAATGCGAGGGAGATGTTGGGGGATAAGCTGGTGCAGGTTGGGAGTGAGATTAAGGCTAAGGACGAGTAGGTGTGGGTGAGGGTTCTAGGGTGGAAGTCTTTTGATACGTGAATGGTGGTGGGATGAATGGGATTGAAAATTGTCAGTTTGGAGAAGTTGATGGGCGCAATGAAGGTTGTAATATTTATTGTAATAATTTGGAATGATGGTTGAAGCAATGAGTAACATGATATGCTATGACAGTTCCGCTGTTGAATATTTGCCGTGATTTAAGGTGGATTTGGTTGAAATTAAGACCCGTAAGAGCGAACCTTCATCTGAACAGCAAGGAGTTAATTAATAGTGATTTCACATCCTTCATACAAACGCCTCACGTCTCAATATACTTACTTGGCTTTGGCCGATACCAGGTTAGCTGTCAGACAATCGTAGGGCTGTTTAGAGGTAGGTTATTCATATCACCAAGTTTTAACCGCTATGCTGTGGATGCCAGTGTCACAATATACACCACCCATTCATTCTTTATAGAAGAAACTTTCCAGCTTTTAGGGTACCAAGGGTCGAGGAATCTACAGGTTTATCTCACAAACACGCTCCCTCATATCAAAAGGACCACCTAGACTCCTGTATGCACAATGCAAAGTTATACAAACCCCCCAACTCCGGCATGCTCATATCATCATTTACAGCGTAACGAGACCCTTTTATGTCTTCCCGACCCAACTCCCATCCTTCATTTTCCCCGGTGCTTTAGTACCTTCTTCCGCCCAGGTTTCCGCAAGTCCTTGTTTGGGATCTTCGTCTGGATATCCCAGACTCCTTCGGACTTTCAAAACTTCCATTCGGACACGTAATGTGACTTCCTTCCTCAAAGCTTGAGCTTCAGCAGAGTGTTTAAGGCCTTCGGTTAATTCGCCCATACTCCATTCCTGTGCAACCCCCTTCTTATCCAACGCTTTCTTCTGCAATTCAACCAATTTCTTCCATTTATCCCGTAGTTCTCCAAAGACTTTCTCCCCATCCACCTTCTCACCAAACACGATCTTCACATCTTCCCCCGTCCGTGGGATAAATCGCGGAAATGTCCGAGCTTCATGCATGATTTGCTGATTCCCATCGATAAAAATTGGTATTATGTCAGGAAGCGGATCGGATTCAAGAATCAGACGTGAAATTCCCCATTTGAAGTATCGCAGCGTCTTTTGCGGATGCTGATGTACGCGACCTTCTGGGAAAATATGGATCCAGGCGTGTTTGTTGGAGGTGTATATAGAGGGAGCGATGAATGAATCTTGGCCGTTGGTGGAGTATGTAAAGGCGCCTGAAGTGAAGGGATTGGAGAGGAGGAACTCGGTGGAGAGGGGATC
Organism: Hymenoscyphus occultus; assembly: GCA_900536445.1. Lineage (NCBI taxonomy): Eukaryota > Fungi > Ascomycota > Leotiomycetes > Helotiales > Helotiaceae > Hymenoscyphus > Hymenoscyphus occultus. The sequence goes on from UNPT01000041.1 coordinate 142,428, forward strand.
TTTGAGTGTCAGGATTGGGCGGGCGGTTGTGGAGGTCTTTGGGAAGGGTTGCGAGGAGAGGAGGCGGATTGCTTCGGTCATGGTGGGTTGGAATGGGGTTCCGTAGGTAGAATATGCGCCACGGTGAGTGGGGAGAACTTGTCCGTAGGTAAAGAAAGAGGATAGGAATCTGCGAGGAGGAGTTTTGTTAGGATTTTGGGTTCATATAGAGGCGCGAACACGTACTTATTTTGGAAACAGATATCGTAGCTCCCTAAACTCCATCTATGGTTCGAGGGGTTGAAGCCGTATTTCAGAGGCAGTACACCCCATATTAAAGGATCGTCGATTCTGCAAGCATGTCATGAGCTCAAACGAATCTGAGGGGTCGTATATTCCAGACATACACGCTGACATGATTTGACACTATTCCCATTCGTCAGTTCTATTTCCACCAACAATTTCGGAGGCGGTGATACACACCAGTTATCAGCCCTCTTTCTCTTCCCTGTACATCTTTTCTGCTATCCAGAGTCTCTAGAAACTTATCAAGCCCAATTGTCTCCGTTCTATTCAACCCAAAAAGGAAGCCCCTCGATAATGCACCGGCAATCCCCATTATCAGCGAAGAAGTTGTGCGATACCCCCACGAGGGACTCGGCGGAGGGTTTTGTAAAGACATGGTAGCGTCTTTGTTTGTTTGTGGTACTATTTCATGTCGGAGTAAAGGAGTGGGGTGCAAATGCACTGTAGCAATAGAGGGGGAGGAGAAATGTGGTTATAGGAAACAATTGAGGTTGAGGAAAGGTACGAGTACTCAGTAGATGATCTGGTCAATGGATACAAGAACAGGGACATCCCCACGTCATTGCAGGTGAGGTCTGGAATCTTGCAGGGGTTGAGGAAGAATTATTTCGCCGACTTCCGACTTCCGCTACCCGTACAGGGGGATGTGCTGAGGCTGGCTTGGCTGGTGCCATTTTTAACGACATCTCTTGGAGAAGACCTGCTAACTCTCGCCGTCGTACAAGAGCCTCTGATATACAATTATTCTTTCAAACGAACGCTTCAGCTCCTCAATTCAATTCACGACTAACAGAATCCGCTTCTCTAGGACCGTCATCAAAATATCATTTCCCAAGGCGAATTGTGAACTGGGTCCTCCCAGCCCCTAAATTGGAAACTTAGAACTTCGCCAATTGCTATTGGTACCTTCAAAACTGTACCCACCCGCCTCGAAGCCTTTCCTTCGTTTACCTCATCACATCAAGAATATCTTTGTAAGTGACTGTCATTCATTGGGAGTCAACGAAATATTGTTGCGGAAGCTGTATTTGTCGCTTCATCTTTCGCTATCGTGCTATATTTGTTGATTATTTACATTTTTGTTTGTATAAATGTCTTTGACTCGTGATTTCTGATTACAGAATGATAGAGGCTCATTCGGATTCACTTCCAATGCCATCGCTTGAGATTACCTTCCATCTTCATTTATTTCATGGCTGCAAGCCTAACATTTTATAGCAGCATCGCCCGAGCGTGTATTCTCGTCTCACCTGACACAAAAGAAAGCCATTATGTCGCACAGTAAGTCGTTATCAATTTCATTTCAAAACATCTCTAATGTATCACTAGGCAAGCGAAATACTTCTCGCGCCGTCTTCACCTCACATGAAAGATCCCTCGCAAAATCAGCTTGGAACTCAACGAGCGCACGTCTGTCCAGAGACTCATTTCTACCATTCGCATCATGCAGGTTATGCCTTCTTCCAGCCAGAGAGCCAGTCTCGTGTTCCCATGGGGATATCTTCTGTAGAGAATGCGCCTTAAGCAATATCCTAGCCCAGAAGAAAGATATCAAGCGTCTTGAAAAGGTTAAAGAAGCCGAAGAAAGGGAGGCAAACGAAGACGTCAACCGCGCTGAAGATGAGGCTAAGAAGAGAGCCGTTGAGGAATTTGAGAAGGTCCAGATGGGCCTAGAAGCGAAGATGGGAAGTTCTTCAACAAGCAAAATTGTTGGAAGAGAGGAAGGCAAGATTCTTGTTGAGGAGACTGTGGAGGGTAAAAGGGGCGAAAAGAGAAAATTTGAGCTGGATGAAGATGAACTTTTGAGAATCGCAAGAGATGAGAGGACTAAAGCCAGGAAAGCGATTGATGATGAGAAGGTATATTTTTCTCCCGGAATTTCCGGTATCATACTAATCTCTGTCACAGGCTGCGAAAACTACTCTCCCCTCCTTCTGGGTCCCATCAATCACCCCCTCCTCAAACACAAGCTCAACTCTCCACAACATTACCAAAAAAGTCAAACTCTCACCAATCTGCCCCGCCTCTCAAGAAGACAAGCCCCACTACTACTCCCTTCACGGCCTGGTAACAGTAAAATTTACCGAAGAAAAAGATACCACCACAGGCACAACCCAAAGAATCTGTCCCTCCTGCAAAAAAGTGCTCAGCAACACATCCAAAGCCATGCTCGCCAAACCATGCGGGCATGTTCTCTGCAAAAGCTGTGTTAGTAAATTCATGACGCCTTCTGGAGTCCATGATCCCCATGCACCGGATGTGGATCAGAATCTGGTTTTGTGTTATGTTTGTGAGGCGGATATTACGGAGCGTGCTGGCGGAGGTGAGGGGAAGAAGGGAAAGGAGAAGGAGAAGGTCGCGCCGGGACTGGTGGAGATTAAGAGTGATGGGACAGGATTTTCGGGCGCGGGAGGAAATACCGTTGAGAGGAAGGGGGTTGCGTTTCAGTGCTAGGGGTGTATTGTAGGTAAGATATGTGGTCATTAATCTGTACAGAGCTAGGTAGAAAAACGATTTTTTCGAAGCCTCGCACAAGGAAAACAGTTACAGCAGATGAGCGATCTGGAATAATCAAGGTTGTTACCTCTTTATCAAGCCAAATAGTTTAGGACAGTTGACTTCATCGATTCGGGAATCCCAGTACAACAGGGCCAAAGGTGTGTACAGAGTGACAGACAGAACTCTTACTTATCGAGTTTCAATTGCGTCTCTTCAAATGAAAAACAACCAATCTATACTATTACAGGAATGCCAGAACGATTGAGGCCTATAGAATGTCCCTCTAAGAAACCCATATCCACAACTAGCAAGCATCAAAACCCACAATCTACGAATCACGGAGCACATCTTTCCAGGATACATTGCTATAAAAGATACCCATGCATCTCCAAGTTGAGAACCACAGCACCGAAAAGACAGAACGAACAGCTAAGACATTGTGGGGTGGGTGTCTCTCTCCGCTTTGAGAGATAATACGTTTACCTATGAGGGTCATGCTGGAGTAGAAAGGTACAAGATTAAACGTCTTGGAAGGACACGCGTAAGGGACGTAATGAAGTATGGTAGAAGGTTTACGCAGGTTTTGTTTTCGACAGTAGAATGGGATTCAAAGGCAAGAAAACTGGGGGATTCAGAGACATCGCTTTCTCTCCTTTTTGGAAGGAACTAGATCAAACAAAGAGGCAAAGATTGTATCACAGGTAACAACCTGGCATCTCTTCTTCAATGTTCTGGTAATTGAAGGTAATATGTGGCTTGTCTCATGGAGCTGAACCTTTTGACACTACCACAGCTTGTCAAACGGGCCTTACATTTCCTTGAACCTAGCGCGTCGACTTTCTTTCGTTCCTCCAGGCTAGAACGTTCAGCTCGGTATTGACTCAAGTGATTACCCCTGGAAATGGTTATATCCTGCAAATTTTTGGATGTTCCATTGATTCTGAACCTGCTTATAGAAGTCAAAAGATCTCGACAAGAAGGCTATTCTCTACTGCTTTGCGCGGCCATAGTCTGATGGCTTGGAGAAAGAGGTAGTTGTTCGTGATTGAGAGGGGGATTTTGGGGTTGAAAACTATCTTTGCTCGAGGAACTCTTGAATATTTCTTTCGTTTTCTGGATGTCCTCTTTTTTTAATTTATTGAGAAAATATGATGGGATCAGCATAGCGCTCCTGATTTCTTGGGATATACGAGTATGTGTATACATACTACTTCATGGTGATGGATAAAAAATGTTTTACAGTTTATGAGGTAAGCTCTCAGTTGTTTGCATAATCAGATATCTGGGGAGAGCGAATAGTACGACTTTTGATGGCTTTGGCTTTGATTCTAAGAATCTACTGGGCATCAAAGTACCTTGTAGTAGAGTTGTAAGCTACGTTCGGAGTAACAGCCACAAGATGAAAACAAGAGCCGTTTTTATAGAGGCATGATATCAATAACTCCCAATCCGACTCTTTATATACCATCCAACACTGATCCAAATATTCAAACAGGAAGGTAATCGTTCCTCAGACTTATGCCCAAAACTTCCGGGTTGGCAGCGCAAAGACCCTCAGCCTGAAAAGGATAAAAGAGACTTCCAAACTTATGATTATAGGCAAGTCAATCCCGAAATCAGAAATTCACCGCTTTGATTTTGGAGCGCAGGGCTGAATCGAGATGCTAGGAGGAGGGTTATTCAATGGCAGTAGGAAATGACAATGTGTGATTCTAAAGTATGTAATCTCCCCAGAAACACTTTATTTCACTCTCCTGGGATAAGGCTTTTTTATCTTGTTGACAGTAACTTGTTTTTCGACGGCAAGAAAAGTCGCTGTCCACTCAAAACAAAGGGGTCTTCGATGTGTCTAGATAGACTCACAACGGATGAAAAGGTTGAAGCATCTTCCGCCCTCTTGGCGTGGTGAGATAGTTGAACTACGGGGTATCTTTGATAAGCTCGGCAACGACTTCCTTCTGGCGAACTTGTGCGAGTCAGGTTTCTCAAACCGTTCATCTTTGGCTTCGAGAATGGGATTTTGTATGGCTTGATACGTCATGACGATTAGATGTTAGGTGGTTAGTGAGGTGTGACGTGATATTCTGTCTTGTAGAGAGGACAACTAACACAACTAGGCATATTAAAATTAGAGGTATTGTATAATTTACAAGAAATAGCGGTCTCAATACGGTGGCAGAATGGTCCTATAACGCTCATGGGTTAGACTCTCACTGAGGATCAGACTTGAAAAGTTATTGGAGGCAGCATCGGGTTTGGGTTTTTTGTCCAGGAGATGTTTATTGAGCAGGCTGCCGTAGTCTTTTGGACGTGTGTAGCACAGTTCCTACGCCGTTATCTCTCTTATTCAATAAAATTAAGTTGAGAACTATACAGGGAGTTAACTATAGTAGAATTTAAAATCTTTTACTTGAAATGAACAATCAGTGTCGTGACAGAGTAATCGAAGGTTTCTGTGCGCGAAAGTATATATATAGTATAATTTCACGTCTGATTTTATGAAGAGAGATTTCTGCAGAAGTAGTCGAGGTTTTGGCGAAAACGTTACCTTCTGGAAAGATCTTTGTACACTCTCAACAGCTTCTTTGCCCTCGACGACACAAATTATATGAATTTTACTTCTGAGATATCTCCCCGATTTTTGCTAGGGTAAAGTTATGTTTTCCACAGTAGCCGTATACTCAAATGCAAGGGGAATACCCCTGCATGACAAATTGCATCTTGCTATTCAGGTGGCCATAGAGGAGTGCGAGGAGAACCAAAGCAATCGAGATTGCTAGAGATGGTAATCTACGAAGGTTTTTCTGACATAAACCTTTGTGAAGGCTCAAATAGAGAGTGTTTAAACTTGTTCTTGGATGTGATCCTAGCAACTTCTTCTGTTTCAAGGTCTTCTGAATGGCTTATGTGATTAAACCTTATTTTTCTCTTTTTTAACGAGCTATATATCCTTGGATGCTAACCTTGAATAGTTAAATATAAGGGAAATTGAGGCATCGCCATGTTTCATGAGTCAATTGAAGTGGCTCATCAAGCTCACAAAGTCTAATTCAAGTTCGTGAAGGATCTATGATTTATTTTGAAAGGGGTATTCAGTAAGTGGTCTCAGAAGTACGCTACAAGGACGAGACATTGAGTACTAGAACTGGTATATTCCATTTTACATGAAACTTGTTTCAAAGGATTTCACTTTCTCATATTAGATCATATCATATGTTTCCGGGAAATAAAATCATGGAAGCCAGGAAACAAACAAGCGGCATCTGGACTAATCTCACCATATCCAGCAGAATCCATTTGCGAATTGAGGAAGCCAAGCTTAGGAGTTAGACAAAGTCTCACAGGATTTCGTTATCCTACCAATGTATCTTTTTTCACCAACCTAGACCTCTGAATGCCAACACAGTCAGAACCTCGTCACTATCCTCAGCGAATTTTCTCCATTCGACAGCAATCTAGAAATCGACAGCAACAGAATCGACATTCCCCTCCAGATATTTAGTAAGCATCACATGCCTGTTTCAAAAGTTTGGCGATGAAGGTAGGAGAATCAAATCGAGATTCACAAACGCCGGTTCGTGCCGTCGACAGAAGAGAGAATACAAGTCCCATCATGTTGTGAAGATGTGAAGGATTCTCGCCGCTAGTACAATTTCTCGGAGTGCATTTGGAAGTTAAATAGAGCGAGCAGCTAAGTTTGGAGATACAACGATCGAGTCCACCGACAGGTTTGTTCTTCTCCTACCTGTACAGCCATCGTAAGCATTTCATGGATTGCCATGAACCCTCCTAAATCCAGCTCAAGGTTTATATTGTGGCCACTTGTGCTGGCTAGAGGCGTATATTAACCACCAATCTTGCTAAATTCTCCCAATTTGCGTGCGAAAATATTATCTATACTATAATTCTCTTTTCATTTAGAAGAAGCAAAGAGAGTCAACAGGGTTCCCATTATATTATCAGTATGAGAAGTGGGGGTCGTTGCCAACTGCCACTGCACACTCCACACTGGCCCTCGACCGCCACGCAATTCGCGCCTCGCTTAAAGGAAAATAACAACACCGCGACCAAAAAAAGAATTGCAAAACCAGTACCACGCCAGAAAACCCCCAAAACAGACGCAAAAAATATTTTTGAGCAGCAAAAGAGTTCGGGCCCGCCCGCCCTAAGTCTCTATTTACCCTTGTCGATACCAATTCCAGTCGTGCTTTTCCTTCTACTAGGGAAGGGAGCGTTCCACTTTACCAGGTGGCCGAACTGGTGGCGCCCACGCCGAGGCCCATTGGTGAGAGCAGAACGTCTTATTTGTGGTCTTGAAGGATACGGTGTGTGTGACGGACCCACTTTGGTGGATGCTTCGACAACTGCCGCTTGAAGTGTGTTGATGCTTTGAGGAGAACGCGACATAGATTCGACCATAGCCAAGTCTGCAAGCGCGTTGAGATACCATCAGTGACTTCGTGTCCTACCGCTTCTTTTGATGAAGGATTGGCTACTCTTTTGGGATGATTAGTCGTGGAGACATTCCCCGCTTAGTGGTACAATAACCCTTGTTTTTACGTGGGTGCCAGAGGAGCTTATGCAAAGCTGTACATACAAAGTTTTGTGCGATTACTTTTCAACATTTCAACTGACACAAACACATTCAACCCCACCAGGCCTCAGCTCTCATATAAAACTATCTTCTGTACCAAGACAGCACAGAATATTACTTGGTTGTTATCTAATAATTGTCTCGCTCGTGCATTGATATATGATACTTAGCACGAGCTGATATATTGCTTAACCCCAGTAACAAACTAAGTATATGATTAACGATCTATGGCGAAATATGTATTGAGATAGCAAGGAGATTGCTTGGAGTTCTCTTTGATACCAATGCACAATTCCATCTCGCTCGAAATCCTCCTTTCCACAACAAATCAATATTTGACTGTAAACAACCGTCGTAAACTTTATTTCTATTTTCAATTTCATAACCCCAATGCCTCGGAATACAAGGTAATTCTATCTCAGCGGTTTGATTCTTTTATCTCCAAAACCTTTCCGTACGCCTTGATTTGTGCTGTCACAGCGCCATCTGAAAACGTTCCTAGACATGGGATTGGGGTTGGTGATGAGTGTGCAGCCTCATCCACCCAATTTAGATGGGTAGGGTCCGGAAAGAAAGGAATAAGGCTCACCCTGCTGTCCTTCTGCTCATCGTATCTTTGCGCCAGAAAAGAACCCCACCAGAAGTGCAGTGTATCACTGAGGCAAACCTGGGAGCGCCTCATCAGACTGGGACAAGAGCATTGGCGGTCTTCTACTGACTGCCTCCACGTAGTCACCATTTTCTGTAGTATGGCTTGATATTTGGGGATCCCCCAAGATTGAGGGAAATTAACATCGTCTCTCTAAATCCCATCTACTTACTCGAGCGAACCTCTTCATAGCCTCTGACTTAGCTTTCTCGGCTTTGGGCTCTTTTCTGACTTTATCTAGACACAAGCGATTCACCGGTGGCTCGAATATGTGCATTTTGGCTTTGCCTGTGTTTGTGGTTTAGTAGCTAATTAAACCATCGTCCTGATCGTGCTGCAAGATGTCTTTTCAGTTCTTTCTCTATAGGCATTGAAATTGATTTTATATAAAAATTAACAGATCGATCTATAATATTTCTCTTGACCCCAAAGGTGTCACAGTAAGCTTGTAGGGTAGAAGCGAGTGGGCTTTTGACAACAGAATCGGAAAGTACTATGAGAAGAAGAGGTCTGCGACCAGTTGAACTATAATCGTTACTACAAGTAAACTCTAACCATACACAGTAAGATAATAACATGTCCACGGCTATATAGTAGTCTTCCTCGTCTATAATACTCTTCTAACTTGTCTTCTTTTCCAGTAGTAAGATATAAATTCAAATCCCTCGAATATACTTAGCTTATTTATCTCCATGTAATATAATAATAATTTAATAGGGATATTATAGCCCCTTGAATTTCTGGTTAACTTATATATACTTCTGGTTTTAGGTTAATTTAGAGTTTACTTAATTAGAATAATCTTATTCTAGAGATCATCTATAATTAAAATAGTTATATAAGCTATTTAAACCATTAAAATAAACATATAAGAAATTCTAGTATAATTAATTCTAAAGATATATCTATAGTAATAAATGGTTCTCTTATATCCCATGTAGAAAGTTATGATACGAAATATCTAGTACAAGCAAAATAATTATCTAAGTATATCTAGGTGAATGAAAAGTATGCGTTAATAACTATTTCAAAATCTTTATAGTACTATTTTAGTTATACGAGGGTTTTCGAATAACATCGTTCTAAAGGAGGCGTGTACAGAGTAACGACCACGATTCTTATATAAATGTGTTATCGATGGTGGTTTCTATTTACATACAACTTATCTGTAGGGAAAAAGAAGTGTAGAATCATGTGATTATGTCTGCTTATACATAATTGCTTATCTACATGTAGTGAAGCTATTTAAGTAGCAATCCCTATCCTAACATCGCAAATCTTAATTCCGCTCTGGGGTACAGTACAGTGAATGAGCGCGCTACCGATTCACTACTAATTCGGTAATCCATCCCAATCAAACTCCCCGCTTACGGAGAACCGCCCGAAGTTCCACCAATTTAGTTTTGTTTTGTCTGCCAACCTTATAGAAATGCTTAAGGTTCCAAGCAGCAAAGTCCTTTCGGTATTTCTCCCACAGCTCGTCGTCGTCCTCCTTTCCGCTCTTGTATTCATTCACCCTCTCTGTGATGTAGGTGGAACAAGGGTCTGTCTTCAGAAGATTGAAAAGGGATGTACACAGCATGATCTTCTTGTCGATCGGGACTCCTCGACCATGAAGCAAACCGCGTAGCTTATTGACATCCCGATATTTGGCTGCCTTGAATCGCTCCTCATCCCTGTCGTATTGGTTAGCACTTTGTGTCTAACAAGCTTTCTGATTGAAACGCACCAGTCCTTGAAGTCGTCGTTGAAGTCGTTCCAAAGGAGAATGCCACCATACTCCACTTTCTCATATGACTTGATGCGTTCGATAACGACCTGGGTGAGCTCTTCCCGCAAGTAATGTCGTGATCCTTCTGCCATGATGTCTATGTTTCTGCCAGTGCGATTAGTATCGGAGACCTTGGTGAGTTGGGTATGAACGCGACTTTGATTTGAAGTACGCACATTGTCATATAGAGTGGATTGAGGACTGGCGGAATTCGAACTACGGATACAGCTAGTGGAGTATAAATAAGCCACTAGCTCTAAGCTAATCCCCGCTTCTACCAGGGTATTACTCCGCACCGCTTTTAATAATTTACTAGGTGAATGTTAAAGAGAACTGCTTAAAAGCATACAACTTTCAAAATAAAGGCGCACGTGGGGCGACAGTAATGTTATATTTGCCATGTTATTAGAGGAATTCTCCGTATTTGTACCCTTCGGAGTTCTGCTAATCCGTGGCAAGCTAGCTTTAGCATAGTTAGGCTGTATGACATGGCGTAACACATAGAGCACTCAAGCGTTACAAGGTTTAGTTATGTACTAAGTGCCTATGTATTTGTACGGCATTCACTAACACGGTATTGTCTTGACAAAGGTGTACGACGTCCTCCCTAATAACCCAACCACACCTTTCGATTGAATTTCTCTTCGTAGGTTGTTCGTAAGTCAGAAGTGTTGTTTACGTGCTTAGCCAATGTCTTGGTACAGGATCGCTAAAGACCTCCCTCTAGTTTTCTCGCCGTGTAAGAAGCAAGATAAGAGATACTTCGGCCTATTCTCTCAATTTCATGGCAGCGACTCTTGTTTGTTACGTCATGTCGTCTGATCTCAAAAAAGGTGGCCAAACCGACTACTGAACTCTCTTTACTATCTATCAAGTAATTACCAAATGGCGGGTAACAAAAAAATAAATCACAAAACCTTTAGGCCTCCCAGCTGCTCTGGGAGCGCTGGGAGGCCCCCCCTCAGGAGAAACCCGTATGGGTTTTTTGAGAGGTATTCAATCTAAATTTGTTTATACCATTTCTAGAAACAATCAGGACATGGTTGTGTTGGCGGAACAAGGGAAAACTTTACATTTTTTTAGACCAGAGCGGCGGCAATAGCTCTTAGGGGGGTGGGGGAGGAAACAGCTGTGTGTGTGGTGCTTTTGGGAGACACACACTAACTGACTGGGCCAGGCGGCAGAGAATCCCAGTTTTCGTGACAGCGGGGTCTGTTATTTGGGAATGTCAATATTGGTTTGCGGTTTTTATGGGGCCCAGGGCTAAGCGAACGATCATGATTGGTAAGGGAAAGCTTCGGGCTTAGTTGTGTGGGCCTTACTCCAACGACAGCCGATTTTTCCCCGTCTTATACCTACCCGTGCTACCATCCATACTCCTCCTTGCAAAGAAAAAACCCACCATGGAAGTATTTTAAAGTTTCCGAAAACATGAAAACATGAAAACTCGAGAAAAGTGGTACTTACAGTGCTAGACCGCGATCGCGATCTCCAAACTCTGCGCCTTTGATACTTTCGCGCCGACGTAGCATATTTTGATAACTATGACTTATAGACTAAGAGAACGGGCCGAAGCCTACCGACTATCAACCCCTCCACTTCTCCCCCCTCTCCTGGCTACGACACTATGAATACATGCCTACTTGAGTTGTTGTTAGTAGCGAAGATAGCATTCGTTGTTTTGGGGGGTTTATGATGAAGTGGCTTCCACAGTGGCTTCTTTTTTTCCGTCCACACAGACATGGATAATCAAAGCGTCAGGCAGAGTCATTGTTTCTTGCTGTCGAATTAACCTCTGTTGTCGAATGAAGAACTTTCCTTTTGGACATTTTTGTGAGAAGGGAACAAGAGCATTTGACATCGTTGAAGCATCAGCTTCAATTGCTGGAGTTGATAATCATGAGATTGAGCGGGTGTTGATCGCCGCACGCAAGCAGCTCGCAAACCAATGGTTTATCTGCTTCTGCTATTCCCAGCCATAAAGATATCCTCATTGTGGATCACAGCGCTACTTATAATACTAATGTCAGTTGCGCTCGTTTCAAGGATAGATACACCAATATTCTCGAAAAAGGAGCTAGAGGCGAGTATACTTACAAAGTCAACGAAGCTCATTGCAGAGATCTTTGATCACAAAATCTTCTCAAAAGCCGTCTAGGAGGGACCATGTCTTGCATAAATCGAACCCAAAGTCTTTTTTGAGATTTTGTCTTCATATGATCAACCTTTGGGCAATCAACTGACGATCGAAGTCAGCAATTTGAAGGATAGAGGGAGTAGTTCTATACTTAGATTTTAATATAGCCTTCTTGCCGCGTCGAGAGCGCTAAAATCCAACACAAATATTTTGGAATCTCATGCTTGGCTCTGGATCTCTTTCCAGATTTAAAGAAGATGACCTCTGGATTCTGGGGCTGGTGTTTGGTATCCGGCTGCCGGCTATAAACGTTAACAATTATCCATTCCGTCAACTTCATCAACCATAAATCCGCCCAGAACAATGCCCCCTACGTGCAACACTACGAGCAACGTTAAGATTTCCAGCCAGGCCAAAAGAGGTTATATCAGGCTCCGCAATTGCCAGAGCTCTTCATCTATCGCGTTTGAGAGTCAATGGATTTATAAATTTGGAGATATATATGTTGTTACAACATAGAACTCGCGCATGGGTTTCGCGCCAGGAAATGTTATCGCAATCACTACTGTCTTACCGAAACTTCAAAATATTGAAACTGCATACTGTTGTTCGAGTCTCTTCTTATCACACTGTTACCAGCCCACACGCAGACTAAAGCACTATCCAACCACATTTCCCTATAAAGACTCCAAAGTATGACAGAAAAGGAACCACAAGCTCGAATAATGGAAAAACCGGGCTGCAACGGGATAGAAAGATGCTGATATGCCGAGACAACAAGGCCTCGCCAAGTTGAGCTTTCATGAGAACCATATGATATATCTACGATAATGTGGAACGAGAATTACCGAGATATCCACAAAATCCATGTGACCGCATGATCTTTCCTTCGACACTAGCGGAGGTTTCGACAGCAAAAGCACTCTCTGAAATCTTAAACTGGAACTGAAATAGGAAAGAGCATGGAGCCTCCAATTGACAGGTCTCTGATGATGTGATAGTAGGAGTCTTTATTGGTGGTTGGTGGTCTCAGTGAGGGAGTTGATAAGGGGCAGGTAAAGAAGAAGAAAAGAGAATTCAGAGAAATGGGGTGGGTAGCGGTGACTAAGCCCAGTTTGACCTATAAGGTTCCTTCTCTATAGGAAAAAGATTATTCAACGAGTTCCTCTTTCCAGATCTCTGCGTAATATACGAGCATAACACGAGACCCCGCCAAATTCTGGTCTCTGTAACGCACTGCTGTCCCTTGAAGGATAGGTTACCTTACTCCCAGAAAAACTCCATCACAATCTCCTATAAGTACCCCACCAACCGCACTCTATTGTCAGCATCTAAAACTTGAAAAGCCTGAGCTAGCACAGAATGCTCGTTGTAGGGACCAGTACTTCAACACCGAAGCTCAAAAAGCCAGTTTGCTGTGAGTAATCTAGAATAACTAAGTGAGTTTCTCAAAGAGATTTCTCTCAGCCTTTGCTAAAGGAACAAGAATCAAAGTTTTCAACAACAACAAAAGAATCGACAGCAAGAGACCCACCCAGATCATTGAAGCAAAGTAATTCATTAATTTTCAATCCGTATCTCGTAACATTGAAAACGTACATGCTTATTCATTGGAAAGTGAGAGACGTGATCAGTGTTACCCTGGACGAAGATACAGTTATCAAGCACCACATTGACTCATTCCATATATAATTTGAATTTGGCTCGCCTAGAACCAAGAAGTCTTCTACACGTGTCTTTGTGCCAAATTTCACAGCCCCTTTTCACTATCCACTAGCAAAGTTAGCAACCAATGAGCGAGAACCCACAATAATTTCATAGATAGGATGTTTTTCATGTACCGACAATAAGCAAAACCCACCACGCAGCGATTAAGTAGCGTAAACTAGCACAATAACTTAACGGTTAACATGTAAAGCAAGCCACCTACGTACCCAGAAGGTACCAAGGGCCTACTCTTACTATAATAAACCTTGGGGCCTCGTAAAACGTACCTTCAGAAAGGTATGTTTCCCATTCTACGGGTTGTGTTGATGTAAGTCTCAATCTACTGGTGGATAGAGAGGTGGTCCTAGCCTAAGGGTACAGGACTATTGGTCTTGCTGGTTAAACTGTTGATGTTTTTTTTTTTTGAAAGAGGAGGGGGGGGCGGTTCTTGATCCTTTATGGTTGTTTTGCTACGTAAGCGAGATGCCCCTCAAAGCAACGAGGCAGCGACAAATTGAAAGCGGCAGAGAATCAACTTTAGCATAGGAAATACTCCTTTTAAACAGAACTATACCTTTGATATATAACAACACAATGTCACTACTTGCTAGTCCTTGGTATAAATAAGGCTCAGTACTTACGCTTGATACATTCTCATGGTCCTGGCATGGGAGTTATAGGATGTGTTTTGCGTATCGAAGATGACTAAGCAGCCGCATATCGTATCGTATATATCGTTTGACCTTAGAGCACTTGTTGCTTCTACAAACAACAACACCTACAAGCAGTAGGATATTATTGTACGTACTCTTACGAGTGGGCATTTTCTTCAAGACCCTCCACCAGCCCCAAGCAGACCACCAGATTTAGATAGAGAGTTAGGCCTTAATTGAGCGCTTAGCAGCCTGGGTCCCACTTTGCGAGCGTTGCGAATAGCCTCACAAGTGGCCCAGGAGGCTGTTTGACCCAAATAATATATCCTCACTCGCACGTGAATCTGAGAATAAGCAAATAATAGTATTACAAAGAATATATAAATTGGACAGGAATAGAACCTCCTTATATGTTTAGGGTAGCAAAGATTAGGACGGGAAATAATTTCCCTACGAAGGTTAGAGCTGTGTTCTATGTATCTTACCTTGTTCTTCTTCTAAACGCTATCATGACTTCTACTTTCTTTTCAAATATGCTTATATACAATAAGCTAGAACTCATAACGCCATCCTCCAACCCTATACCCGCCATTTTCCATTTTCCGAGAAGAAGCATCCTCACCCGCATCCCAAACACAACCCAACCTTTTCTCCCCGTAACCATCCTTCCCAAAACCACCAATTCCCGTCTTAATATCTCAACGAGACTATTCATTGTGCAATGAAAAGCCATGTTGTAATGGCATATAGCAGCCAGTATCTCGACCTCAAACACCTCCCAACACTCTTCTCTGATATTCTACTTGATATATATCTCGATTCCCCCTCGCTCGTCATAGTCATGTATATATACCACGGCCAACACTTTCAAAAAACACCAGAACCTCAAATAGCCTGTATTTCGTTCAAATTTGTCTGCACCTGATGAACATCAAACTTGAATCTCTTCGTCAGAGAGCAAGTGAGGAGTTAAACCTACCTATAATGTAGTATCAGAATATGAAATGTTTGTATGAATATACATCAGCCAACAAAAACGCAGAGAATTCTCCAAGAATACTTCGACAACAAACTAAAATTCGACAGTAACAGATTCCGCACGTAGATTTCTGGAAACAAGAAAGAGGACTAGATTAAGAGAAAGTGGCATGGATTTGAAGTAAATAAACTCCCACTAAAGCAATGAGATCAAGAGGATTTTGAGAATTGTGCAAGTGGTCCCACGCTCTGTCAATTGCAACCTGCGGTCTCTGATTCCCCGCTGATAGGTCTTGTTTTTGGGTGTAGTGAGTAGCTTTTATAGCTGATGAGTAAGAAGAAGAAAGAAAGTGATATACCAGTTCGTTGGGTCATTGTTCCTCTTTCTCACTTCTACTTCTGATTCTGATTCTGGGACGTGGTACAGGGTATTGGTTTAGGAAGTCCTCTAGGAAAGGATCAAAAGAAACCCTAAAGTTTTACTCTTTATCGGACTCCAAAGATACAAATTCTCATGCGGTAAAACACAGTATCACAAAAGACTACACATACGAACATAACAAACGCAACAAAACCTCAGCCCCATCTCCTCAAAACCTCGGCTCAAAAATCCCCCAACCAAGAGAACCAAACACCATACCACCACCTCCCTCCCATCCATCCAACAACACCTTATCATCACACAAAAACCGCCCCCTCGATAGAACCCCCAATCCAATAACCATAATACAAACCAGTGAACCACAAATTTCAGAAAACAACACTTGCAGCAACTACACAAAGAGGCTAGTCACATCACCACACCCAACATATACATATCCCTGAATCCCCCCGTCTCCCCCTTCCACATCACTATAAAACACCATAATCGTTGAACAAGGAACAAACAGCTACAAACGATGGCACTAGAACCGCAGCAGAATATTCCGGAGTCGTCTAGAACATCAAATCCACCCCTTTAACCTCCTTTGCCCCATCCAAATTCCATCAACCCCCGTTCAACCCCCCCTCCCCCCACACATACACACACGCAAACTCAACAAAAGATTCGACAACAAGACCCACCTCAACAGCAAAAGAATCCAGCCCCCCCTTCCTCAAATGACTCACTTGAGTTTCTCAGACAATCTCAATCTTCCTTTGACGTCAGCAGAACATGCATCTCTCACTTCTTTTGACATGGGCGGAGTATGCAGCTTAGTTGAACCCTTGGAAGCCACGTAAATGCCACTGACTCAGATATCTTTTTAGTGTAAGAGCTCCTGTTTGCTTTGGTGTATGCTCTGATATAGGTAGGTTCTTTCTTGAATGACAACCTCCAATACCAGATTGAAAAACAAAACAACCAAGAAAAAGCCTCGCATGAATAAGAGAAAGAAGAAAGATAGAAGAAAAACAAGCGAGAGATCTTAACTGGTACTACCCAAAACCCAAGCTTTCCCCACCATCATCTTCTCCAGCGGACAGCAACCAACACAACATTTCTTCCTCCCCACAATAGTATATCTTACACTGTCGAGAACCATGGGGAATTAAAGAGAGATTTGATTCTTTCAAACGAAGGCACAAGTTGTTTAGTTTGGTATGCTGTACTGTTTCCTACTCTCGAGTTATTTATCAGTTATCCGCCAAGTCCTGAGTCAGTCTGGAGGATAGAAGGGGAGGCTGGGTATAGGGGAAGGGGTTTATGCAGAGGAAGAGAGTTGCTGTATAGATTCACAAACTTGTCATTGGGGGAAAACGAGAAAGGGAATATAGGAAATACGGGATGTGAAAATAACCGAAAGAACACCAAGAACGAACAAAAATACATCATGCAAAAAAGAAAAAAGAAGAAGAAGCTACCAGATAATCTTTCCCATGGAAATTAACGTGGATATGCTCATCTATCAAAACTCACTAAAGTAGAATCTCCCTCTAAACCAGTCAAGTCAACCAGCAGATCCCTCCTCCCACACTGCCACTTGCTCCCTAACTCCAACTCTACGGGGGTATAATCATCATCTCCTCTCCACTCCACCTACGCCCACATTCTCCCAATAGTCCTCGAATATCCTGTTATATTCTTCCCTCTCGGCTCCTCCGTATCCCCTGAATAGCCGAGCTGAAACTCGTGGATAACACATCGACAAAATCGTACTTGGTCCTCACGATACCTTGACCCCGTCTGATTTCTTCAAAACCCCATTGCCGTTGCCGTTGCTTGAAGGCATTTGAATCGGACTCCCGCGGGCTTTGGCTGTGAGAGAATGTAACTCCTTTAACATCAATTCTCTCGTATCGCGGGCCAGATCTTCCACATCCTCGAACTTCAAATTCTTCGTCTCAATAGGTGGAAGAACTAAACCCGTTAATTTCATCATGCAGAAAATGAGAAAAAAGGAAACATACCCTTCACAGGAATCACCCCCGAATTAAAGACCCACCCCTTGACATACAAAACATTCGAATAATTCGCCACAACCACCGGCACAATCGGCACTCCCGCCTGAACCGCCAAATGAAAAGCTCCCTTCTTGAAAGGCAACAATTCGGGTTCTTTGCTATAACTTCTGGTTCCCTCGGGAAACATATAAACACTCTGTCTCATGCCCGTAATCTCCTTGCTCGCCCCCGCCATCGCAGATCTGGCATCCTTCGAATTGCTCCTATTGATAAACACTGTTCCCGAAAGCGCCATGAACCAACCCAGAAACGGAATCTTCTTAAGCGAACTTTTGGCCGTTACACTGCAGTAGCGGGGGAAGATCCACCCCAGCATCAGGACATCGAGTTCGGTTTGGTGGTTCCCGATGAAGACGGCGGGACGGGTCGTTTTGAGGTAGTTGTGGGGGTCATCGATGGTAAAGGAGATGCCGGTTGTGAGGTACATGATGACTTTGAAGAAGCGGGCTGTGGCCCATTGTGCGATGCGGTGGTAGCCTGCGAGGCGGAGGACGATGGAAACGAAGACCCCGTAGGAAGCGGCGATGATGAGGGAGATGTAGGAGGCGAGGAGACGGGCGATGAAGCCTGCGAGTGGGGAAGCCATGGAGAGAGCGTAGAAGGCGAGCGTGGTTGCGACGTAGGCTCCGACGAAGAGTTCCAGGTAGTAAACGAGGGACATGGTTGGTGAGAACTGAATAGATGGTGAGTTCTGACTTTGATCAGTGCTCGATCAGGCAGTTGTGAAGTTGGAGATGTCGGCCCTCACGGGGAGGGAAGAAGTCAATCATAGATGACTACTAGGTACCCAGTAACCAAGTGAATGTCGTCGGAGGAGGTGAGGTGGAGAGGACATGGGACGTCAAGGAATTTTATGTTGAGGGAACCTCGGGAGGGATTCAGGGATTCAGGGCATCTGACACGGGCCTTTTTGGTGGGGTGAGGCCCTGTCAAGGCTTGTCTGAACGCACTAGGGCGTAGTTAGAATCCACTCAAGCCCTGTGTGGATACGCATTCCGGGGCACACCAGGGGCAGGTATGGACGCCGAAGCGCTGTCACAATGATCCGATGGTTTTGGTGGTGGTTGGTCCGATGACCACCATTTACGGATATGCTGGAAAAGCAGCGAATCTCTTGTCGAACACTATTTTTATATCGGATTTTGGTAGACATAGAATTAAGGGAATTTTGCATCATACTTATATTACAACTCTGAATCAAACCTCCCATAAATAAGCAGTTGATCACCGAAACTTGTAATTACTGACCAATCGCACCACCACCTTTACAAACACAAAACAAGCACCAACTACCCCCCGCCGCTTTCCTCATCACATCACCCATCGTCACAAGACCCTCACACGCTGCACCGACTACGCCGTTGCCGTACTCGTACCCCAGAAAAAAAAGGGACGAAACCCTCCTTCCCCAATAAGAAGTCCCAATGTCGTCAGAAATCCCAATAACAGTCGGTGTTCTAGCCCTACAAGGAGCATTCAACGAACACATCCAACTCCTCCGCGAAGCAGCCCAGACCATCTCATTACGAGAGACCGAGTCGAAACGAAAAGTATGAATTCATTTTTTCTGATGTCTGTACTCGGCATGAATCACACTTTCATTATGTTTATAAGCAACTTAATACTCGTGATTTAATGTATGAGGAATGTATACTGATTGAGTCACATAGTGGAAGTTCACTTTCTCGGAAATCCGAAATCAAAATGAACTCGCCACTTGCGATGCCCTCATCATCCCGGGAGGAGAGAGTACGGCAATCTCGCTGGTAGCGGAGAGATGTGGGATGTTGGAGCCTTTGCGAGAATTCGTCAAGTGAGTCCTTCTCTTTCATCTTTCATCTCTCTTCTGCTCTCCATTTCATCCTACTCATATTGTCATCTCATCCTTCCATTCCATCCCACTACACCACATCACATCTATCCAAATCCAAACCACCTCAACAAGACCCAAACACTCAACCAACCACCCCCAGAGTATCCCGCAACCCAACATGGGGCACCTGCGCCGGCCTCATCCTCCTCGCCGAATCAGCAAACACCTCCTCCACCAAGCTCGGGGGCCAATCCCTCATCGGCGGGCTCGACGTGCGCGTGAACAGGAACCATTTCGGCCGCCAAACCGAGTCCTTCCAAGCCAATCTCATCCTCCCATTCCTCTCCCCTACCAATTCTACCGAAAAAAGTGAAGAAGAAAAATCATCCAAAGTAAAGCAAAAACCCTTCAGAGCAATATTCATCCGCGCCCCCATCGTGGAGAAAATCCTTCCGCCAGTGCAGGGGATCCAAGCCCAAGAAGCCTCGAAGGAAAACACCATCGTGGCACCCTCGAAGGTGATGGCGCCAGAGATCGCGTCACGGTTTACGGTGGAGGAGGTGGAGGTGTTGGGGAGGTTGAATAGAGGGAAGGAAGGGGAGGAGGAGGGGGAGATCATTGCGGTGAGACAGGGGAATTGTTTTGGGACGAGTTTTCATCCCGAGCTTACGGGGGATGAGAGGATTCATGTTTGGTGGTTGGAGGGCGTGGTGAGGGATGTGGTGAGGAGGGGGTTGTGATTTAGAATAGTGGGGTGGAGGGGTAGATTTAGACTCAATGATAGAGGATAGAGAAGATGAGATCTGTGAATTGAAACATATTAGTGCGAGAATGAATGGTAAAGTCAGAAGCGAAGTCTGGATAGCAACACCTCCAGCTACTCGAGTTTCATTATGTTCGATACACGTCACATGCATGTTCGTAAAAAAAAGAAACCTTGGCAAAAGAAATCAAATTGGTATTTTCGTTGCATCAAAAAAAAAAAGGACAAAAGGACAAAAATCATATAAACGTCTCTATCAAAATGCATGCTCATCCCTATTTCCTCTTCGACCAAGCATCCACAAAAGCGATCTTGTCCTTGACCGTCAATCCCACCCTCTTTACCCTTCCCAACCTCGCCAACGCCTCGCCCACTTTATCAAGGACCCTCTGTTCCTGATCACTGAGTTCATTCGATTGATCCCCCAGACTCGTTAGGGTATCCGAACTACTCGTCGTGGTTGGTTCTTCCCCCAAGGTATCTAGAAAATTGGAGAGATAGCGATCTTTCTTTTCAGTGGGCGGGGGTTTAGAGGTATTGTACACTACTTCTGCAATTCTCACACGAATGAGGTGCGTAGGTTGTGAGAGGAGATTCCAACAGAAGGACCAATATTGTCCTGGAACTGGCGTCGTGACATCCGGTGGGGTATAACGTAGACTAATGGGGAATACTTTAGTCTTAGTCGGTGTACTCAAAAGACTTGGGCTGAATGGCATAATGCCTCCTCCATTCGTCGTTGTGCATTCCGGGAAAACGACAATGACTCTGGTGGGATGTTCGGCAACCAATGTATGTAAATCCGTCATCTTTGCTCCATTTGGAGGGTATTCCCGCGGACTCGAAAGAGCGCGGAAAATCGCTCCAAAGAGAGAAATGTACTGGACCTGTCTTGTGTGGGGATATGATATTGTGAATATGGGATCGAATATGGCGGCTAAGTATAAGGAATCGAGTGGTGATGTGAAAGAGGAGGCGATGATATCGCCGGGTTCAGGTACCCGACCTGTATGCTTCTTTGCAAGAGATCCTTTTCTGACTCCGTCAATTTGAAGATCAATCCACCAGACACCTGGTATTCCCAATATCGTCCATAACATCGCCTTCTTGACCAAAGAGGGGAGGGGGAACCATTGTAGTACGAAGAAATATGTGGTCGAGGCTGCGAGGAGGAAGACTAGTTTTATGACAAAGAGGAAGATGCGACCTGGCAGATAGATTCCCGCAGGTTGGGAGGAGACGGGGAAGAATGGCGCGATGCCGGATCCTGCGCTTGGTGCGTTAGTTGGTTTCTCAAATGCTTGTGCTGATTTTGGTTCTTCAAAGAAGGGTTCGCGCTGAAGGTGGTGGGATGTGCCAACCTCGGTCTCGATACTGAGAGTATTTCTCCATGTCTGGTAATGAATGTTCGCAAGGGTCTTTGAGATGAAGAGGCGGCTGGAGGTGTTGACGAGGCGGGTTATCTTGACGTGACCATGACAGTTGGGAACGAAGTCTTGGGCTGCCAGATCAAGTTTTGTCGGCGATTCTGGGTATGGTATGGTAGAGTTACGTGTGCTCGTGGTCGTGGTCGTGGTCTTGTGGGGCTGGGGTGAATGCTTGCGGGCACCGAAAAATATATGTCAGTGATGGTGGTGGGTTGAGGGTTGAGGATTGGCTTGTGATATGACAGGGGTCCAGTTGGTTGTTTGGGTGTCTTACTGTGATATTTATAGCGGCCATTGGCTACTCGACCCGCACGAGTGACGAGCACCCGTTGAGCTCGAGCGAATTCGCATTGGGAAAGAGGGCTTTGGATTGATCTTCTGGTCCGTACCTCGTACCTTTCTTGGGGCTAGCTTGTGTGACTTTAGGTTTTTCGTGCTGGGATTGGGTAGGTATCTGGACAGGCGAGGCAGGTACCAGTTAATTGCCTATCAGAGATACTCAACCGAGACAGTCAACTGTTCTACAAACACATGTAAGAGCGGACATTGCTCCGTCTATCTACACCAATCGTGCCTCGGGACAGTATTTGTTGACGAAGTTCTAATTGCCCATGGCCCTGGATTTGGAAGAAGAAACTTGGTATTCAAAGCGTGATCAAAGCAATAAGATACGCTTCCAAATTAGAGCACTTTGACTCGATTCCCACAATGGTCTAAGCGATTGGTTTCAAGGTTTCTAGAAATTTAAAAGAGAATTAGTTGAGTTTTGCGAG
Source organism: Hymenoscyphus occultus (assembly GCA_900536445.1). Lineage (NCBI taxonomy): Eukaryota > Fungi > Ascomycota > Leotiomycetes > Helotiales > Helotiaceae > Hymenoscyphus > Hymenoscyphus occultus. The sequence continues at coordinate 164,922 of UNPT01000041.1, forward strand.
AGAGGGTTGGAATAATATCTACAGCCCTTCTCAAAAGTAGCAAGATCTTCCATGACCCTAGAACCTGTAGAAAAGAGCAATTCACATGCAAAATACATTGCTAAATACCCTGCAATACACTACCTATAGTAGATGAGCCTTGTTTCTTGCTACTTCGCTACTTTGGAGAAGGAGCTGTAGGTGGAGCAATCCTTTGCTGCAATTTTGCCTAGATGATGTTCCAGGCTCATAGCCACCAGCGACCGGTAGGTAGGGATGCGTTTGACAAGCGCAGAGATATCAGCCACACCGCTGTTAAGCCATCGGTGGTCGGTCGGTCGGAGATTACGTTGCCAGGGCAATATTGGCACCAGTAAAGCATTTTTGGCCAGCAGCTACACATTTGTGACGAGATGTCCGATGTTTTCGGTATGAAAGGATAGAGTTACCGTTCTATCTTATATTTGGATAGATTGCAGACAGAAGTAAAGCAAGATAACTACGTTGTCATTGATGTTGTAAGGTTGAGGGTTGGGGTAAAGAAGTCACGTGTGGTAGCTTTGTTTACGCGGCGGCCGGAATTAAACCTGAAGTTCAACATCATCTCTCCCCATGTAACCCACGACATCAACAACAGTACGAATACGGCACATCGTCTTGACCACCAACCACAACAACACTGCCGAATGTGCATCGCTACTCAATTCTTAGCATCATACGACCATCTCGAGAGTCACGTCAATCTGCAGCGCTTTGCTGCGCCCAAATCCCATCATGGATATCTCTGAAGAGAACTCGGTAGGACCTCGCCGTCGCAAACCTCAACATGCGCCACCTCGCTGACTTGATTCAAACAGTTCCTGCGCGAGTCGCGTATAGGTCGACCACCAAATCCAAGTTGTCTACCTACGCCAGCGAAAGCCCTCAACGAGATATCCGAATCTGAGAGCAACACGCGTGCAAAGATGCCCGTTTCGAGACTGCCACCACCACCGAGCACCGCCTCCAAGCATCGATTGAACCATTGTAGGTCTTCGCAGACAATGGCAGTTACAATACGAAATGGAGCTGACCATCACAGATGAACAGCCGGAACCTAAACGCAAAACATTGGCTGAGAGAGCCGCAGAGCCCGGTTCAGCATCACTACACAAAGCACTACCTGCTCCCTCTACCATTGCCGGTGTCCGAACTACTTCCCTTGTAAGTATAAGTGCTTTCATAGGTACAGCAGAATTCATACCTCGAGCCGGGGTATTTGTAGGATTTTGAGATATTCACACGGCGGCGGTACCACTACTTCTGCACCCTTTGAAGTTGGCGCAAATATTACCCCAGATTTGAGCTTTGTTTGGATACATGAGCAATGTGCTCCCTAGCCTCGGAAGCCCAGCCTTCCCGTGTGCACATCCACAGCACTTTTCATGATTGCACTTTTGCTGGTCATGATACCAGTCGCGGGTTTCCTGCACAAGCCCCATTATCTTGGCAGCATTTGACTATTACCCCTCCTCAGCCTGCATTCGCTTCCATCGCGCCTTCACCATTTCATTTCATGTTGAACATTCGTGAGGGGATGTTGCCCTGAGTTGGGGTAGTCAATACCCAAGCCAAGCTTCTTCCAATCCGTCAAGTTGGGTTCCAACATCGAGCATCCAAAAGCCATTCAAGTTTCAGTGAAACCTTGCCTCCATTTCCGAGCTATTGCCTGCATTTGTTTTGAACGTTCATTTGCTAATAAACAACTTTTCAGAAGAGTGTCGCTTCATCCGGCTACGGCTCGCAAAATCCCTTACGTGGAAAATCTCTTAATCGGAAGGCCTCACGACCCGACTTTTCGAAGAGTGTTGGTCCTGGACATCACCGCTCTGCCTCAGCGGCTCCTCGGGCAAACGTCTTTAGCCAATCTACAACCTCCAGACCACCATCACAGGCCCTGACCAGAACTCGACATGCTCCCTCGGCAAACAACCAGATGGAGGGGGACGCGTATCGAAAGGGTACGTCAGCAGCTTTTTCAAATAATGAGTTGCAAGCACAGTATTCAGAATCCGATTGGTCTCAACGCTCTGTTAGCAATGCCACAGACAGCTCCGTTAGTTCGGCATTGGCACGGCTCCGAATTGACAGCGACGACGATGGTTATCGTTCAGATGACGATCGGGCGATTAGGGAGACGGCCAGGCGAACCGCCAGACCATCCTTGTCTACAAGATCTTCATTAAGCAATGGATTTCAGGGTCTGAGAGGAGGCAGCGAGACAGCACTTGTGTTGTTTGAGCAGCCTGAGGACAGCTTAGTTGCTTTCAATCCAAAGACGCCTTCTCAGATTCCAGTTCCAATCAAGAGGCGGGAGATAGAATATACCCCTCAAACCCCATCCCGAGTTTCAAAGGATCGATTTAAGCAAACTCATATGAAAAGACATTCTAACATTGGTTTTGTAGCATGGGGTCCAGAAGACATCGACAATCGAATGAACGACATGGATGCGATGTTCAAGCAGATGAAGGAAGCAAAAGAAGCCATGTCACAGGAACAAAGTAATCACGAACGCATGGTTAATGGCTATTCAACGCAAAGTAAGTGGTTATAAACTCTCTCTATACATCCTTTTGCTGACAACTCATCCAATTAGTCCTTGATCTAAACATGAACAACCAAAAACTGACTTCAGAGAATAAAATGCTACACTCACAAAATGACCTTTTGCATGAAAAGGCAGTAGGACTTGAACGAAAGCTTCAAACAGTAACTTCGGAACTTGATGATAAAGTTAGACAAAACCGCAACGCTGAAGAGGAATTCGAGCGAACAAGTCGAAACGAATTGGAACGACTCCGCCGCGATCACTCTGACGAGTCGGAACGCCTCGCACGAAAACACCGCGATGAGATCAAAGATATCGAGCGTCGAGCAGCTTTGGAGCTTGAGGACACGACACGTGCTCTGGAGAAGAAGTTTGAAAGTACTCTCGAAGAAGAGCGGAGCCGCCAAGCACAGTTGGTACAAGAGCTCGAAGTAAAGATCGCAAAGGGCGACGAGAATTCGCATGTGGTTTTGGAGAACAAGGATCGTGAAATCCAGAGTCTGCAGAATGATCTTCAAGCCCTTCGGTTGGACCTAGATCAGGAGCGTCATCTAAAGAGCGAAGCCCAAATAAACCTCACAGCAGCGCGAGAGACGATGCAGAAGAGAGCGATGGAAGCAGCAGATACCATTCAGGCACAAGAAAGTACCCTTGCCAGTCTTCGGGCCAGGATTTTGTTCCTTGAGTCCGGCAGCAAAGCTCAATCCGACAGTTTCGCAGAGATGGAGGAGAGACTGCAACAAGCCAATCGAAAGGCGGAAGAGTGCCAAGCTAAACTCATCAAGGAAGAAACAATTCGCCGAATTCTTTTCAATACGGTTCAAGAATTGAAAGGAAACATTCGAGTTATGGCCAGAATCCGACCAGCCGGGAACGCGGATGGCGAAGTGGCCCAGATCCAATTTCCCGATGCTGACAAGGAGTCAAAGGAGCTTGAGATCATAGGCAAGGAGGAAAAGAGCAGTCTTGGGACAATCACGAAGAAGACCCATTCTTTCTCCTTCGACCGAATGTTTGGGCCTTCGACCACCAACGAGGAAGTCTTTGCCGAGATCCAGCAACTCGTACAGAGCGCACTTGATGGCTACAACGTTTCTATCTTCGCATATGGTCAAACTGGTTCCGGCAAGACACATACCATGTCGTCAGCTGACGGTATGATTCCTCGTGCGACGCATCAAATCTACGAGACAGCACGCAACCTTGAGGAGAAGGGATGGAAATATGCCATGGAGGGGTCTTTTATTGAGGTGTATAACGAAGAGATAAACGACCTTCTTTCTAGCTCAAAAGATTCCGAGAAGAAGAAGCATGAGATCCGCCATGACGACCAGAAGAAGCAGACAATTGTTACGGGCATCAAGACGGTCCCCATGACCTCGGTCGACACTGTGGAGATGATTCTTAAGCAGGCGGATTCCAACCGACGGGTCGCGGCAACCAAATCCAACGAGCGATCCTCCCGTTCCCATTCCGTCTTCATGCTCAAGCTCATCGGCCATAATAGCACGACTGGTGAAACCTCTGAGGGCACTCTTAACTTGGTTGACTTGGCTGGTTCAGAAAGACTCAAGTCATCAGGGGCCGAGGGTGACAGGAAAAAGGAGACACAAAATATCAACAAGAGTTTGAGCTGCTTGGGTGATGTTATCGCAGCCTTGGGACAAGGAAAGGAGGGCAGTCACATCCCCTACCGCAACTCAAAGGTAGGCACAATCATCCCTCACCACATTCCATGCTAACAAGAATAGTTGACCCACTTGCTCCAATACTCACTTGGGGGCAACTCGAAGACCCTCATGTTTGTCATGGCGAGTCCAATGCAGGCACACTTGACAGAAACTTTGACGAGTTTGAAATTCGCCACTAAGGTAATTATCTCACATCCTTCATGCGTGATTGCGTTCTAAGACTTTCTAGGTTCACAACACCCACATTGGAACGGCGAAGAAATCAACCAAAGTGAAAAACTAGCGATCAAAAGTAAGAGCAAACGTGTTCGTCCTTGTATTTAGCGTATCATCGTTTTTGATCGATTTTCTGGCGTTGGGGGGGATTTGCATAAGATCTGTCATCCTCGGTCATGGAGATGGTCTATGGTACTTGGATGACGGATTTTGCTGGAGTTGTTTGGAGTATTTATGACAAGGAAGGATACATTCTGTCATTGGGTTGGTTTGCTGTTTAATAAATCTGGGTGGAGTAACGACTTGTTTTTTGGGGGAGAGTGGTACCTTGTATAGCGGGGAATGTTCTCATGTTTGGGGGTGTGTGGTCGATGGATCACTTTACAGTGGATTCTTCTTCTTTTGTTGATAGGGGATGGCTGTCATTCATTTGCTTTCATAGTTTTGAGCTTTGGGGAGAGGGAGGGATACAAAAATCCGGTTTTATGAGATGCAAATTTTAATGTGTGAAAATTAGTTGGTCCTTTGTATTGTGAGATTTGTACATTGTGAGATTTGTACAGTATGTGCTAGGTCTTGGATTCTTGGTAGGTGTGAGGAACTTGTTGGTCATGCTCGATTACAGTACCCAAGAAAACCCACGAGGAAACCGCGAGTGAACCGAGAGCAGCTCTTCAACTAGTTTCTTTTCGCGCAGGCAAAGAGCGTGTCGAGCCCACCCTGGTGCTTTCATGTGCAACACCTACATCCGCATCGTCAGGGGAAGACATCACACTTCTTAGCTACGAGATGGAAGGTGACTCGCTATATTTCTAAGGGTGAATTCATTCACATCATACACTTGAACACTTCTGGATGTTACCGGGTATTCTGTTCTTGGTGAACACTGCTAACGTCGTTCGAGTATATGAAGGGTTAGGCTAGCTATAAAGTTTTCCTTATCCTTCTTTTTTTCAGTAATGAATGACTTGGGTATTCGATGAATTTATTAGATTACTTTAGAGGGGGGATAGTAGGAGTACGAGAATTCATAACTCAGCAAAAGTAGAAACGTCCTCTGAGTTACGCCGCGTAAGATCTACAAGTAAAGAGGGTTGTTCTAGAAGAGTTAGATATTTAATTTGTTTGAACTTTTGTCAGTTAGTGAAAGCGTAGTTATCTTCTATAATCTTCTAATATTTACCTTCTCTTACTCCTATCCCACGTAAATGGGTGACGAGGTCACCTTCTTGAAGTGTGGTGCCAGCATTTCTATTGATTAACAGAGTGAGGAGCTCCTTCCTTGATTAGTAGTACGTACTCATTAAGCCTACCAGGGAATGTAGTGGTTCGTAGCTAGATTCTCAAGACACTTGACCTTAAGCAGTCATCATTAGGTCGTTAAGACAACAAGAATCAGCTTGAAATCATTGCCCTAGATTTCTAGGACAATCTAGCACAGTCTTTGATCGCACGAGGAACAAGTGTGGCCGGAGATAAGAAGACTTCCTACTCTTGTTCGCTTGCGAATTCTCATATCCACAGGTAGTTAGAAGTCTAATAAACAACGGGAACATGAAAGTACTAAAATAAATCATGGCTAGCGCCTTACTCGCTTAATCGTGCTTGTGCTAAAGTGTATTGGGGCCTATTCTGGGTAGTTGTCGCTAGCGATGTTTAGGATCTAGAGCTTCAGTCCCTTCGCAAAAGTAGGCAGAAACAAGGGGCTCATACAAATAGTGGCACTTTTAAGTCCACATATAATCCTAGGGATTTACGCTACCTTTATACTGTTTAACGCTGACCCGAAGGCCAAATGATTGAAGCATAAAGCATAAAGCTGAAAAGTACTCTGTTACGAGATATAATAGTAGAAATATAAAAACGCACCACTGAAATGTATAAATCTGTACAAAAAGGTCTAAATGTACATAAAACCTTCTTGCTGCTTTTGCGAAGGGATTGTAGGTAGAAAGTATAGAGGTGTTGGTAACGAGTTTAGGGCTGAAGGTTCGGCATCTTAGGCCTGGCGAGCGAGGTAACAAGCACTTTCCTCTCAAAGGAATTAGATGACACCTTGACAGTTTGTGACTCATACGTAGTTAGCAACTAGAATATGTTTTGCACTCTAGTGCTGGGCCATTTGTCTTATCAGGTGGGTTTGATTAATGTCAAGATAGAAAATAAATGATGAATCATCGTCGGAAGATTCCGTCTTGAGTCTTCCTGTACGTTCAGTACTTGGGACTGGCTGTCTTGCTTCCAATTGACTAGCATAGAAGTGTTGGTAGTGTTGGCGTTTACTTCTATAATTTTGAGATAAGGAGATTAGGAAGTGAGTGAACTATGGCGAAGTGATAAGCTGTCAGTACTTGTAGCACAGTAGTTTTATACTACTCCTTCCGCTCCAGTTATCCTGAGCTAGATTTAGTGTGTGGTAGCAGCTGAACAAGTGCTAGAAATCTAGGGTGCCTTGTGAGTGCTCTCATAGAATGGTATTTTTTAGGCGCTCAACTACATCTTTCTTAGCTGGAATTTTAGCAGCATTCTACTTCGGAGACTTTTGGAGCTAAGACAGAGTTTCTTTTCACAAAAGATTGAAAAGAAAAAAGGGAAAGGATGAAAACAGGAGAAGCGTCTGGTTCTCTCCTGGAGACTACTTGAACGGATTGGCTAGTTTTAGTTGGTTTATTTAGGTAGTGGAGTTTCAATCTCAGATGTTTATTGTGTCACAGCACTATGAGAAAATGATAACATGGCGGAGTTACAATTTCAACACCTCATGAACAAAAGAAGCAAGGCAATCTAACTGCAGAATCTAGCGTATTCTGATAGTATACCGGCTACTTCCACGGTAGTCTAATAGGTCTCGCCACCGCATTCAGAGTACCTTTTCATTGATTAACATTTCCTCTTCGTTATGATCGCTTTAGGTTAGGATGAAAACAACGAATCTCGCCCGATCGAAAGATTTTGTTCAGCTACTCGGCAGAATACAGCTCAAAAACTGACCAGGTTTTATCAAACGAACATGTCGTACTTCTGACATTCTCACGATTTGGTGTGAAGTGATATAATTTTCACAAGCTAAATCTTTGAAGAGCGAGAACCTGGAAAAGTGAGATGAACTATGTCATATTGGACTGGCAACTATACCCGAATTATCTCCACTGGGTTAGGTCCTTGCAGAAGAGGGAATTCTGGCCGAAGATTATGGCTTATATATGACTAGCTGTTCCAAGTCTCTGGAGATTGTGCCAAGTACACTTTTCAGTCTTGGCTTACGAACGAAATCGCCTTTGACCAACTTCAGCGTCTTGATCAGAGCCTCATAAGACCATAGTCGTAGTAGGCTGCTAATAAAGTCAGTCAAGGTCAGGGCCACCATTTTCTGTTGTCACTTTTCCAAAAACCCGAATGTTACTTGTATGACATCGAAGACAATAGCATTACCTATTCTTGAATACCAAGACGAAACACGCAAACTCAACGCCGAAACCATTAATGGGTTCACGTCAGTCGGATGATTCAAGTGGGCTATACAGGGCGCTTTATAGTCTAATAAGCCAGCGTGGTATGCCCTTCGAGACTGGGTAGCGTGGTGGAGTGAACAATACAACACTATACCCAACACTCAAATACGTCAACCACAAGCCACTCTCTCTAAACTCTCCCGCCTCAAATCCCGTCCATGGTGATGGCGGCATGATTTCAAACCCGTCACTGTCCCCCAGCCTCCAGGGCTCCCTCGCCTAACGTCTCCTAACAAGGATGCTCCCCCTGTCAAAGCAGGAGCCAACCACAGGCCTGCCTTGCGATCCAAGCATTGCCGCGCACCAGAACCAGGTTTCGACGATCCTGATCTTCACCAGGGGGTCAATAAAGATAGGAAGTCAGAAAAAGCTTATCCAGATGTTCAATACGAAGTCTAGTGCCTTGGGATATTTCGCCTCACTTCCTCCTCAAAGAGTGATCATAGACTTCTATCACGTACATCTTGAACTTTGTGCTGTCTTCCCTTTTACCCGTACTTATAAGGTACTTTCATAGGTCCGGAAGAAGAAGCGTAAGTAAACTTTTCGCCCAAAGAGAATTGGACTGAGCTCTGGATTGTCAGACTAAACGGGTAAGGGAATCGATTTAGTTTTCAGGTAGACTAGACCGGACTAAAGAGTTCTGATCAGAACACCAAACATCAAGTTTGAACGAAACGGCAATAGTCGGAGAGAAAATTACCAGTAAGTGGAGAACGAAACGAACTCTATCGCTTGTCAGGCGGGTAAAGGAATCGATCTTCTGATCCAATCGCGGTCCATGCTTCCCAAAAGACATCCGGAAATGGACAGACTTTCTCACTAATCGAGTTTGGGCATTGTTGGGATCAGATTAAGCTAAATTACTTGCCTTCTCCGAGTTCTGAAACTAAAGTCAAAAGTTAACATGAACTTACTCAATAGTTATCGTGACAAGTAGGAGGCCGAAATATTAAGCGAGAGGCAACTTTTGACATCACCCACCCAACGGCGTTCGTGTAGAGGAGGCTTTGAATACGTTATCGTTAAGACATCTAATTGTGATGTTTGTATTCTAATTACATTTAATGATAATTACAAAATCCATTAATGCAGTTTTATGAACAAAGGAAAGGTAGACAGGGTGGGTATCAAGGTAAATCATCTACTCCAATAGTGACAGTGTCCAAGACCGAAACGCCAGGACTCGTGATACCCAAAGTATAATAAAATGATTACACGGAAAATGCAATTTCTCGAAAGGTTGTGACAGGCAGCGATTCCGTAGGAGTAGGCCATTGTTTAATAATCCCGGTGGAAATGTGACGGTGGTTATAGGAAGAACGATGGATCTGCTTGATTGTATATGGGTTATGCGCGGTAGTCGGTAGTCGGTAGTCGGCAGTTATTGAACTCTCCTAACAAGTGTAAAACAGGCTTGCCTTAACCGCCAAGTATCGAATTATGATGACGTCCGACGGTTTGACTAGAGGTAGTCCAGCTCTCTTGCGATATGGGGAAACCGGAGCAAATCCCAGCTACCCGACACCTGAGATACGTTGCATTCATCATACGCTTCCACGCTTAGTGGAATATCGTCCGTTTCTAAGAGAGCTATCAAAGTCGTCGTCATAAGCGCTATCACCCTCTGAACGTTTGTCATTGTCATAGTCGCTGTTGGCTTCGCCTTGTCCCATTCGTTCCTCTCGAGCAGCTCTAGCATCGTTTTCAGCTCGAGCGTTATTAATCATGGCGGGCAATTGTCTCCGGCGGGCGTTGATGAACCAATTGGAGATTTGATCTAAAATTGATAGTCAGCGAACTGCCAAATATGCCAATGAAAAAAAGAGGTTCGTACTGATTTGTAGACCTGTCTGTCTCATAAGCTCCTGCTTTTCGTCCTCTGTTGGATATGGGTGGCTTAAATGGCTCACAAACCACGTTCGTAATTTGTCAGTCGTCTCTTTTGGGAGATTGCCTCTTCTCTTTCGTTGCTTGTTTTCGTTTCCAGACTCTGCCACAACATAGCTAGCATTTGAACCTGGATAGGCATTGTGATGGTTGTTCCAGAAGGGTGTACGGTCGTGGGAAAATGGAGATGTAGAAGAACCGGAATATGATTGTACCCGTGGTTGGTGTTGGTGATACCCATATGTCATTGCCGGTTGTTGATATACGGTAGAGGGGAATGGTTCAGTTGATGATGGTGCATACGATACACTTCGCTCCAGTGGCATTCCCGGACGTTGAGGTAACTCTTGAGGCCGATCAATTACGTTTTGATGGGCAAGTACCTCTTGCCCTGAAGGAGAAAACCCATTGGCAAATGATCGTTCTCGTACCTCGTTATGGGGAAACGAAGTGTGAATAGCTGGAAGTCCTCTTATCGACGCACGAGGGCTGCTTCGGGTGGATCCAATACGGGATTCGTTGGCAGACATGGGCATCCACTGGTTGAGCGAGGTGTTTGTTGGTGAGATTGCTGCGCTTTGGGATCGATAAATGGGGTCGAACCCTCGTGGGGTTGATTGTTCTGCACCAAAATCTCTCTCCCTTCCTATTGAAAGCCTCTGCCGTTTAGGGTGTGGGGAGGTAGCTATATATTCCGAATTTGACGTGTTCCTAGACTCCATGTAATCGGCTTCAGTGTTACGTGGAATAGTTGATTGAAGTTCCGGTATTGCTGATCGAATGGATGGAAGCGATTGACGTTCCAAGTGTTCTCTTTCGTCCATCATCTTTGTGTCTCTATGATATGCAGGAGAGGCGTTGTTAGATCTTCCAAAGGCGCCTGGAAATTCATGTTCGTTCCTGCTTCTTGGTGGTGCATTCTGTGATGAATTGGAAGCTCGGAAGAAGTCTGCCACATCTTGATCGTTCCTTCCTCTCATTGTTCCCGAATGCGGGGATAGCGAGCGAAAGTCCCTGACATCTCGCTCGCTCCTTCTTCCGGTCCCTTCGGTATGTCGCGAAGGCCGGAAAATATCTACTCTCGAGCGATCTGGAAAGCTTGTGGTAGAGAGCGACATTCCGGAGAAGAAATATTTTGTAGGAGCTGCCTTGTTGTCAGCTCCTATATGCCAGAAATATATCAAAAACGACAGGAAGGATGATGAGATTAAATGAAAAGATTTTGCTGGGAACTTTTCCTGCAGCTTATATAATTGGTACCAAAATTATACAGCTAACTCAGTAGCTGAATGCACCAAGTGGGAGCAGACTAGGCCATTACCGGCGTGGTTCATGGGAGATGGCCTCATCTGCCTTCTACCATGACACTGTCTAGATGAAGCCCAAGACGATGAGACACTCTAGGCACTCCACTCAAGTTTGGTAGTCTCGATACGCAGAGAGATAAGTTGAATTGAGTAGGGCAGAACTTACTGTGAAAATGATTTGGCACCAAACTAGCTGGGCCTAGCGCAAGTGACGACGCCACTTTGAAGGCTTTCAGTTAAATGACAAAAGAATTCCTGGTGTCTGGCAGGTTTGTATCAATGGCGTTCCTTGAAAATGTTCTGTTGATCTCTGGTTGCGGGATGGACCAAGCGAACGGTAGTTGGAACGAGGGCGGTTGAGTTCTTCAAGAGCAAGAAGGGAGCGGAGAGCAGATGGTTAAGTATATTTGAACTTGAGCTGTTCGGTCCAGCAGATGTTGCACAGATGTCAGAGTGGATAGATTCAAAGTAAAGTGGTTGGTGGTGGTTTGGCCCGAAAGTCCTTGAAGATGATTTATGCGGAGAAGGCTGAATTATACAAAGAAGTACTAGTAGTGAGAGAGAGATGGCAAGATCCGAGAGCTAGGGTAATAGGCACGATGAGACCCGTGGGCCAAGGCGCTCTAAAGAAGCAGCACAGTAGAGTTGCTTGCGACTGGAGAGAAATCATGAAAGACGTTAGAGACCAGGTTTTGGTTGTAGGTGTAGTCCGTCATGAATTGAGCGAGCAGGGGTCCCATATTAACTATAGACCGGTCATGCCAGAGCCAGAAGCCAGAACAGATTGTTTTCAGGGGATTGTTAACCGTGCATGAGAAGGGACAACGCCCTATGAATCCCGATCTGATTCGTCCAGGGGCATAAGCCAGAGAAAGATGGAGGGGACTGGGACTGGGAAGAACTAGTGCTTGCCAGAATTGTGGGGCGATTGCATTCAGCGTATCGCAACTGCAATTCCCTTTTTTGGACCCTCTAGCGAGCTGAGAAAGGTTAGCAGCTCTCTACTATCCTAGCCCTGGTGTAGATTAAATGCCCGAAGGAAACATTCTATGCCGAACAGGGGTCGGTTTAGAAATGCAACCTGCCGAACGGATGACGGACCGTGTGCACATGGATGGAAGTATTGCGATTTGATCAGCGGGTTACTTCCTTAGTACCATGATCCCTCACACGAACGTGCGTCTGAAGGCGCCATTTGGCAGCCTTAGCTTCGCCTGTGGTCCACATCGATATGAAGCTTGAACTACTCGTGTCAAGTACAGATACCAGTACTGGAAGTCTGGATCTGAAGGGGGGATGTACCTGTAGAGTAATTCGAAGTAGCTGTCGCCTAGCGAGCTGAAGAGCCTGACCCCAATCCTTGATAGGACGGTCCCAGGACCACGATGACCTGGTCAGCCCTTTTCGAAATCGCTAGGATTCCTTGGTGGAGAGATGGCGGCAGCTCCTGACGAGTGAGGCAAGTTGAACGCATTTTGGATTGCATCGAAAACAGAGAGTCCCATGCGATACAGTGCAGATGCTGCTTTTCAACTACCGAGAGCTTTTGGATGCGACTTCGTAAATCTCCAAGTCTCGCACATGTATATTGAGAAGACTGATGCCACACTTGTTCTAGCGCTGCTGTACGAAAGCCAAGACTTCAATGCTGCCACAAAACGTAGTTGACCCAATCGAGAATCTCTTCATGGCTGAACCCACATGCCCAGACTTTGGCTTGTTGACACCAAGGAATAATGATAGATGGATCAAAGGGAACCGTCATGTGTTTCATCGTCTAAGCTCCGGCATGGGACTTCTCTAGATTTCATGCATTTTTGCTGTATAATAAGATTCGGACATGAGTGAGAACGTGGCTAGGTAAGGCTGTCAAGAACTGTGTAATATACTGGATTATCGCTGCTCCATGACTGCAGAGGCGGCTCATGCCGCTGCGTAAAGTTATACGCAACTCAAGCACCGGGGGTACGCTTACGAATACCATGAATATGGCATTCTGATCGATCCAGAGATAACATTTGCACTTTACTTGAGCCACTATTTGCTCAAGGTTCATCTTCTTCTATCATTCTTGGCTTCTTCTTGTTCCCAGGGCCTAGGTGAGGCGTAGCAAAAAGTGGGCAAGGGCGGCTCGATCAGCGCTGGGGCCCGGTCACTGCTTTCTGTTCTCGAGGAGAATCCCCGTGGAGACTTCTGTTTGAATCGTCCCCATGTCCCATCCATTCTGGGGTGGTAAGGGGTGTCTTTCCTCACCTTGGCTGAAGCCGTCACCGATTTATTCCTTGGGTTGTTGCTAGGGAGGGATGTCTGGATGTAGATTCGAAATACATAGCGAGACCAGCTGCACTCAAATTGTGTTACTTGATGATTACGGAACTCGTTCCCCGGTTGGCACCTAGCACGACAGCGAATCCCCAGTATTTTTTGTTGGATGTACATGAATGAAGAAGGTTGAGCTACGACTCACAGACAAGTAGCAGCATTATAAGCGCGATCTGCAGGAGGGACGTTGGGGGTTGCAAATAAAGCCCCGAACGAGGACAGGCATCATTCTTTTAGGCTCGTATTTCACGTCCAGGGAACATGATTGGCGATCTGCCGTTGACATGGCTGGGTCCCTCCTGCGATGGGCTGTGCCAAACACTTCTTGGCAAGAATATGGGGAGCGATTGGATCCAAAAGCTGATGAAAGAGACGGCGTTGACAACCAGAACTTGAGAGGAGATACTGTATTTTCTTTTGCCTTTCAATGCTCCGTTTCATGTAGAGTTGACAGCTTCTGGAAAGCTTCTTCCCCCAGAGACTCGCTTATCCGCCTGTCTTCTATTCTGTTAATGGAACCCGACTTGAGGGACACGAAGCAGGCGCCTCGCGTCGGTTGCACACGCGTGGAATACCCATCTCCTGCCTCCGAGTCTGTTGAGTAACAAAGGAAATGCAACCAATGCAACGACTGCATCAAGCTGGTTCCCAACGGGATGGATTTCCCAAGTGAACATAAGGGAACTATGAGCGAAGAGGTTCGGGGCCTCAAATAGGCAATGAGCAGAGCAAAACGTTGGTGGAGCGGGCGTTGCACGAGGGCTGCTGTGACTGAAACCACTACCTTTGGAGCCTTCAACAGTCATTTGGCGGTCATCGATGATATTACGAAGAGCATCCTTTCTGACGCAGAAGCAGCATCAGTAGCAACAATCCGGACGTTTTATTCTTGTTGATTTTCTCCGCATTCATCTACGCCACCACTGACGACACTAGTTCGAATGGAGTAAAATCAGCGGTGACTGCTGAGTATGTTGCGAAGTCGTACTGTAGTGCTAAAGTATGCACAGTCTGTAGGAAGATCGGATGAAAGGTGTCTGACCAAGTCTGTGGTCTTTGCTCAGTGGTTCCTGGGCCTGCTCCATGAGACAGATCTGATTGTCAAGTTGCAATATGTCGATCACGTCGGCGACGGCAGAAAAGACCTCGCTGCTGTCACCCCTTTGGGATTGGTATTTCTCAACCATCCATGGTCATGGCGTTGCAGGGCAGAGATGGGATGTCCTCGTACACCCAAACAATTGACCAAACATTTGGTTCCCCTCGAGAGGCCGGCCAGCGACGTTTCCGAAGCATGCTTGTGACAGCAGTAGTTGCGTTCCAGTCTTTACGATGGCAGTCCATAGTAACCGGCTGGATACCAGTTTGCTTTTGGTTATCCCGCCATCAGACAGGAACACGGCCGTGGCCTTACCCACCGTACGGTACCTACCTACAGTACTGTAGGTACCGATGGGGTACAGTACCGTACCGAGTGACTGCCTCTGGGCTGAAGCGTTCGGGGATGTACTCCGTTGCCAACGGCTTGTATCTGTCATCGCCAGTGTTGCAATGGGAATGGCTTATTATCGTCAGTCACCAATCGCCCAGCGCCGTTGTTTACTCCTTTTCCGTGGTGGCTTCGTCGCCGCTGCTGCTTTTCTTTTGCATTTCTTCCTTTGCATTTTTATGCCAGGACAAGGGGCCGATGAGAAGATTGATGCATGCTCTTTTTGAGGCGAAAGCAGCAGCGAGGAAAAGGGATTCCGTCAGAACTCAGGCAATGGATGGGCAACATAACACACTTGGCTGCATGGACCCTGGTAGACCACCATGATCCCCTGTAGTAGTCGGTCGTGGAACGTGATGAAATATCAACTGCACACGCACCGGCGTGGGGGCAACAGAAATGGAAATACATATGCGCTGTTATTTGTTGGCAACTTTTTCCGGATGTCGCCCGCCTATGTAATCGTAGACGAAGGAAAAGGGGGGTGTGAATAGGAGTAGCGAGAGGCATCTGTTGGCAGGCGAGGCAGGGCAGGATATTTTGTGGGAAGGCGAAAGCTTAATTTCTCCTTCCGTACCGGCACCGTGATCGGGGCTGGGGCCGGAAGCCAATTGTAGAATACTGAGACCGGCGGTGAGGAGTTAAATATATTCCAGGCATATCATGTGACTTTAATCATTGGCACCCCACCTGCACCTGCACCCGCAACCTGGGCTGGAGAGCTCTTTACGCGTGAACACGTCTCCCTCCTGCCTCAACGCGTCTTTTTTTGCGATCAACATCTTCGGTGCTCGTCACAGGCGTACCACCCACTCAATCTACCCTTCTCAACACCAACGATTTCTTCGTCAACGCCCCATCACCTTCATCATGGGAGATGTACGATCGCAAATCACCACCGGTGCCTTGAAGTGAGTGCTATCGTGCTATCGTGCAGTCGTACACTACACCTAAAGTACCCCGCTAACAACCCGCCAGCGCCATTTTCAACGATCCGGATAGCCTCGAGCAGCGCTTCCCCGTACCGGTATGCCAATGCGTGCAGATCAAGACACTCAGCTCGACTGGCGATGGCGTGCCAGAGAGGTTTCGTCTCGTTCTCAGTGATGTCGACCATTTTGTGCAGAGCATGCTCGCCACCCGTATGCCAACAACCAAAGTCCCTCCAACCATATAGGCATTCGCTCACACAACTACAGAAGCGAATCATGTCGTACATGACGGAAAGCTGAAGAAAGGATCCATCGTACGCCTGAAGTCATACCAGGCAAATGAGGTCAAAGGCAAAAAGTTAGGCAGCACTCGCCTCCAACCAAGCGAATCTCAACTAACGGCTGCAGGATTCTGATTGTATTAGACTTGGAAGTTATCGAGAGCTTGGGTGAACACGAGAAGATTGGAGAGCCGGAGGCTTTACCTCTCAAAGGACCAGATACAAAGCCCGTTAGCACAACCATAGCTGGGGGTGGATTCTATGGCAACAAACCCCAACCTCCGCAACAGCAGCATCAATCTCTTCCCCAAAGATCTGGTCCTTCTGCGTCACAAGCAAACATCTACCCGATCGAGGCACTCTCGCCATATGCTCACAAATGGACAATCAAAGCCAGAGTCACGAACAAATCAGATATCAAAACTTGGCAGAAGCAAAGCAGTGAAGGAAAGTTGTTCAGTGTCAATCTGTTGGATGAGAGTGGGGAGATTAAGGCTACCGGCTTTAATGCCGAGTGCGACAAATTGTACGACCTTTTCCAAGAAGGCTCTGTTTATTATATCTCCGCTCCATGTCGAGTGCAGCCTGCAAAGAAGCAGTTCTCTAACTTACCTAACGACTATGAACTCACCTTTGAAAAAGATACGATCGTCGAGAAATGCGAGGATCAGGATAATATCCCGCAAGTTCGTTACAATTTTACCAACATAGCAAATCTGCAAGAGATTGACAAGGACTCAACCATCGATGTTATTGGAGTTCTCAAAGATGTTGCCGAAGTCAATCAGATTGTATCCAAGTCTACGCAAAAGCCATATGACAAGAGAGAACTGACGTTGGTGGATGATTCTGGGTACTCTGTTCGACTAACGATTTGGGGTAAAACCGCCACTAATTTTGACGCGAACCCGGAAGCAATTGTGGCGTTCAAAGGAGCTAAGGTCTCGGACTTTAATGGCCGAAGTCTCAGTCTCCTTTCGTCTGGTTCCATGACCATTGATCCGGATATTGCGGAGGCGCACAAGCTCAAGGGCTGGTACGACTCGCAGGGTCGTAGCGAGCATTTTGCATCTCACACCGGCAGTGGCACTGGAGCAGCCGGTGGTCGCAACACTGCTGTCAAGACCATAATCCAAGTCAAGGATGAAGGGCTAGGAACGAGAGAAGAGGTCGATTACTTTTCTGTCAAAGGGACCGTGATTTATATCAAACAGGAAAACATGTCGTACCCAGCATGCTCGAGTGAGAACTGTAACAAGAAAGTCACCGAGGAGGATGGTGCTTGGCGCTGTGAAAAGTGCAATGTTACCCATCCAGCCCCGCAATGGCGCTACATGATGACTTTGAGTATTGCGGACCAATCCGGACAAATATACCTGAACTGTTTTGACGATGTCGGGCGCCTTGTTATGGGCATGAATGCCAACCAATTGGTGGATCTCAAGGAAAACGACAATGAGCGAGCAACCAAGGCTTTTGACGACGCGAATTTCAAAACCTATACCTTTACATGTCGGGCTAAGATGGACACTTATCAAGATCAGTCAAGGTATGATTTTACTCAACTTGGGCCAACTAACATACTGACACAACATGTAGAGTCCGTTATCAGGTCCTTAACGCACTACCAATTGACTTTAAGCAAGAAGCCCGCAAGCTCACCGAGTTGATCAAGGGATACAATATTGACTAGGATGCACGAGATTTAATGTGGAACGATTGGTAAAATGGTGAGATGGTGTGAGAGACATTTATTGCTGGATGGGCGGGTTCTGGAAGGGCCAATGATGGTACTTTTTGCTCATGTTATGGCGTTGGAATTAAGGCATTTAACGTGTAAATGAATCAACATTCCAATCACCTATATTCATCTTCTGAGCCGCTGGTAATTAATCCAAAGTTCTGCTAACAATTCGGAATGGCGAAGATTTTGGTGGAACCGAGGATTTATCTCCAGCCTGTGGCAGGAGTGGGCGGAAAGAGCGTCTCAGGATGGTGGAAACTTCACCCTACATAAAAGGGGAAACAAAACAGACACCACATCAACACTGTATAGCACTTTTTTCAAAGTGCTCTACGCGTTGCAACTATTCTTTGTCAACTTCAACCACCTGTCACGGCATCCTGCAACGCTGACAACCAACTAAGGAGTTGGAAAGCAGCTGTCAATTCTTGTGCTTTTAGAAACCCCTGGAGGTACTCTCGCAAGCTCGTCCACATCGGGAATCCCTTGCACTTGCATCGTACTACCATCAACTTCCAACAGGGGAGACGCGCCTGCAACCTGCCAAACCGCCCGCCCCCAAGTGCCATTATCAACGCTATATTTTGACTTGCAGATCCCCCTCATTCTATCCGTTTTCCGCACAACCTCGAGCGGATGAGGCCGATGGCAGCACCTTTCTTTAGGATTGATGGGATCGTCTTCTCACACACACAAAATAGGCGAAACGATAAGCAGTAGATTTCTTGTAGAGCGAACCAACAGACAGAAACCCCCTTTTCCCTTTTTTCTCAGTCATCTACTGTAGGTCGGCCTGACATCGGCCAGAATAGGAAGACCGAGTCCTAGACATAATGCAGGTTTTATATTATATCTCTCTCTAGAATTACGAGTAACTTGACGCACTAAGGCATGTCATGACAGTTTTCCCCGGTTCTCAGGATAAATACCGTACGCCCTTCCCTGTCTTTTCTTGAAGGGTGCAGATCTAGTACTCTATCAGGAGGACTGGGTCTGCCAGATCCATGATGCCTGTGATGTAGTCGCCAATCTAGCAGCAAGAGACGGCAGGCGGCAGTCGGCTCGATCACACAATTTATATCATGGAACCGCCACAGCAGCATCTGCACGGAAGACTCGTGATATGGTAAAGCTGGGTGTGCACACGCTGCTCCATACTTTGGTTTCGTGACACCATCATTCTCCCATGGAGTCGGAACGGGATGCTTTTCGGTCCTCGATTTATTTGGGACGCCATGCACAAACTGTACGACTTTCCGTCGTCGCCCACCCAAACGGCTTCCTACATGTATTTTGCACTTTCTGGGATTCGGTCACTTGATGTAATTCGCCGTTGGGAACTTTACACATCCAACCTGCCGGGCTCTACAGAGAACGAAAAGATCTCGAGTTCCATGCATCGGTGGCGGCACGATCAACAGGGTGGCGTCCAATCCGCCATTGGGACTACACACCCGTGACACCCACTTCCACTCGCTTATTGATCTAGCGGAGCATTTTTAGCTAGGCAGCGGAAGGAAAGAGCCCGTCAACCAGATTTTGACGACTCCTAATGCTGTTAAGCAACGAGGTTCCTGGGTCGAAAGGGGAAAGAGACGCCAAATCAAATATCATTCAGGTCGCCGACTTTGCGTCACGTCGTCTAACCGGTGCGCCTTGATCTCCAGAACCATGAGAACAAGATAACGCTGATTGCTGTATCGGTATACGAAATTAAACAAAACTGTTGTGACTGTACCACCGAGGACGCAAGATTCAGCATTGAGGCCGTTGACTCGTTGGTGCAGCACGCTGTGTACATGCAGAAAGCTCGTGGAAAGCTGCATCTCATACAAGCCACCTGGGAATTCTCTGGTCTGCAAACGAATCACTGGGCCCGCAAGTCTCCCCTCCCCACACATTCCCAGAAACACAAAAGTCTCTGTACATTCTGGGAGCTTGCATGTCCATTGCTACGCGACGAAGAAAACTCCTCACTAGGATCATGGTGTTCCGGACTTTGGGATGAGGCCATCCGCGAGGTTGTACTGCTACTGACTTCCAGGAACTTAGGAAGCTGAATTTCGATGTCGTGCACCCCACGGGCGTATGGTTTCACACAGCCGTGATCCTGGGGTTTCTAGCTCTCCTGGTACCTGGGTGAACGACAGCTGTCAAATTTTGACAGTGGGCGTTTGGGGAAAACATCTGAGGAAACCGAGGTTTCGGACGTGCCTGAGCTTCTTTATTCCTAAATGTTGTTCTTCGCCAATCCGGTCTCCCGAAACAGACATGTCAGTCCATGCTGAATTCTATGTCAAGAAACCAATCGCCACACCACTTTACACGCGGGAGTGGAACATCTGCATGGGATTTCCATATGGGAATGAAGACTGCTTGCCACCGGAAAAATGCCTCCACCGAAGTCCAGCTCACTTCTAGCCGAACGGGAAAGTGCATGTTAGTCTCCATCCTGGTGGTAACGCACGCTTTTTTCACAGCTTAATGTTCAAGTCGTGAGACTCGGGGAAGCATGTTCTCAGATTAAAAGGGTGCGCCAACCATGTGGCGACCCTCGAGTTTGGAGTACCGTGTGAACACCAGAGAACGGGGCAGGTTTGCGGTTCATCTTCATACCTGTTGGCAATACTGTACTGTAAGATTAGAATATTATCAAAAGAATTTGCTGGGGCGTGTTCATAGCGTTCAGCATGACTTTTGCTAACGGGGCTTCCTGTAGCAAGTACTCGAAAGTGGCGTTGGGCTAACGTTTCTCAGCTTGATGCTATCAAACTTTTATCCGTCTCAACTTGCCAGACCGATCTGATTATTATTGGTTGTAACCAAGATGGATTGAGCCTGTGCTATGCAGTTTGGAATCTACCTTCTTCTGTCTGCTAACTAACCATTCGGTGCGTTCATTTGTTTGGATGTTCCTAATTCAGTTTGTATCCCTCTTTCTCTTTTCACCGGATCCCACATTTTCCACGTCCACTTGTGACGATTGGCATGTCATTGTTATGTGCAACGCTACTATTCCTTCCCCAAGATTCTGCTCTAGCTTTTGGGACTGAAGAACTTGTTACTGCGAACTTTTTAGTTGGAACGTCAGCAATGTTCAATTGCCTCTTTGATTATGGCTGTACTTGAATGTTCCCTCGAGGAAATAAACTCGGGAGATAAGTTGTCCTCGCCGTGTTATGATAACCATCAACTCAGCATTCTTTTAGGCTTGTAAGTACATGCTGAGGTTACTACATGCCAGTGATGGTCGTTTGAGATGTTTGTAGCGTAGAAGTCGTAGTGTGGTTTGTAACATCTACATACAGTAGATCCAACATCATATGCTAGTTATTGGACAATCCTAGCTCCTCTTTAATGCCCATGAGGGGATGGAACCTGGAACCTACAGGATACTTTGTAGTCTCAAGACCAAGGGGATGTCCTTCGGGACTGTGGGATAGCGCGGTGGATATCAATGACATTTATTCCCGCATATCATCTATGCTACTTCTTAGTACGTGAGATGGGTTCTTCTTGCATATTCTGTCTACACGGGCCTAAATAAATTCAAAGCGGAAGATTTAAAGGCCCTGGGGATTCAAACACGTTAGGGAAGGGGGCTTCATATGTCAGATCATGTGTCTCAGTTGAGTATTGGTTTTCTTTGAAACTGAATTTGAGAGTTTTCCTAAAGTTCTTCAAGCGGAATCAAAGTTATCCGCCATTTTTGCGCTAGATATTGTTCGAAAAGCCAATTATTTGCAGACTTTCAGAAAGAAGGTCAGACATTGACTTGAAAAACATGCATCTCTGTTCTCCCTACGAACAAACCCCAAAAGATCCAATTTGAGTATCTCGCTTACTTGAAAGGGCGGTATTATTATATCAACACTTCCTTGTTCCTCTTGATTTAACGGGGTAGTTGAGGATTAAAGTGATTGATATCTTCAAGCTTGAGATTTGATGTTCCATCTTTTTTTTTTCCTCTTGTTCTCTTGCTCAATTATTGTATTGTGTTTTCCCGAGATTTACATCCTTTGGATGGTGAATGTCGTTCCCTGGAATTTCAGGGGCAGGGATATCAAGAGGGGAGGTTATGGAAAGAGAGTGTTTTATTGTACTATTTGGGGCTGCAAACATGCCGATATTGGATGGCCCATGGGGCGAACAACAAACATCCTGTTTTAGAGGCATTTTTCTTGGTCAGGTACATATCTTGTGTTCCTCTGGGCGAAATCTTGACAGGGTATGCTCCCTACCAGTATCTGGAAATAAGTGCCCGGAGAATTTGCTGTTCTCACGGGGCTTCTTGGTAAAGAGGTGACATATCTGTACGAACTGAAATGCCAATACTCCCACATCGTATCTTTTCTTTCTTCTCAGGGGAGGCCAGGTATGTCGTTGCCATGGATCTTGATTGGGTATTTTGAAAATTGTGTTAATCTCTCTTTGTTAGAGTTTTTCATTTAACTGAGTATTTACATGAAAATGAAAAGTAGGGGCGCTTTTTTAGTATGTTGGTCAGGTTGTACACACTATCCCTTTTCCTGAATCTTCATATTTGAGCTCTCACTAAATGAAAAACATCGAAAGGATTACTAGGATGGTTGAATAAGCTTAATTTTAAGCTTAGTGGTTTTATTTTGTGTCTCCGGTTTGTTTGGATATTTCGTTCAACCCAAATAATACTCTGCAAAGGGGTCTCTTATAACTCGAAGTTGAGCTGAGCGGCCAAAGATTTCTTTCCTCCAAAAACAACATTATCTCAATTCGCGCCTTCTCTAGAAATAAAACTACTCTTTGCTTTGTGCTTGGTATGGCCTCAAGTATATTTGAAGAGGTCTGGCCATGTGCCGTCCGACCACTAGCATCTGAGTGTCCTCGTGATGGTGTTTCGCCGCTTGACATGGTTGGTATTTACTCGTCAAAGCGACAGCATCAGACAAAGTTGAAACAATGCCCACACCAGGGTCAATTGCTTCAAAAGCAAGCTCGCCCCCATGACCTCTTCAAAACGACATCTTCTTATTCATTCACAACATTGAACCAGTTTCAACATGCACTTCCTAGGAACAAGGCTGTTGCTTTTTTCTGGCTTTACACAGGCTAGTCAAGTCTTTTCTCGGACTCCCCTCGACAACATCTGCAAGTTAGGAGAGAAGGGTACCCTTCTAGAGCGCACTCAGGCAATCCTGGAGGACAACCAAGGTGTCTGCGGTTCCTCCAACAAACAGTTCGAGTCAAAGGTTCACAATCCCTGGACCCAAAAGCCAATTTGCATGCCCCAGACCAGCAGCAACCAAACATACTGCGTTTACACCCACAAGAATCACGCCAATGGCCGGGGGATAACCTTTCTCACCTCTCCAGATGTCGAACGAACTCTGGTCAACGAACCTTACTTTGCCCAGAAGTTTCCACCACATGTAAACAACTTTAGCAACCCACCTTATGAAGTTCGAAATGTGCCTGGTCGAGGAAATGGACTTTATGCTACGAGACAGATAGAGCTCGGGGAAGTGATAGTGGCTGAGACCCCAGTTGGAATCTTCCAAAGCGATGCATTTCCCCACGACAAGGCTCTAAAATATCAGTACATAAATGCTGCATTCAAGAGCTTACCCTCTGAGACTCAGGAAGCATTCATGAAGATGGCAGCTATGCATGGAGGAAAGGAAAATGAAATCACGGAAAGGATCCACACGAACTCATTTCATGGAGAATTTGCAGGCTTGGAGCATTTCATGGTTTTCCCCCAAACTGCTGTAAGCTCACATTTTACGGCCAATATCATGCGCTAATCAATTGTTAGTTTATGAACCATGACTGTAGACCAAATGGGATGTATTTCTTTGATCCAAACACATTGATAAAATCAACCCATGCCGCACGCACCATTCTCCCGGGAGAGGAGCTCACAATCAACTACATCAGTCTCCTTCGGCCACATAAAGAACGACAAGAACACCTCCTTGACGTCTGGGGATTCAAATGTACGTGTGATTTGTGCAGTGCGTCCCAAGGGAAGATCCAAATCTCCGATTTCAGAATTCAACAAATTCGATATATTCACGATGGTTTGGCGGATTGGAGTGCCAGCTCCCATGCTACTACAGCCATGGCTGAGTGGTTGATAGAGCTTTATGAAGAAGAGCATCTATGGGCATCGAGACCAATCAGTTATGTTTTTGCGGCTCTGGCTTACAATGGTGTTGGTGATGCGGAAAAGGCGAGAGCATTTGCTATAAAATCTTTAGAGACGGGCATGATAAACAGAGGGGTTAATAAGGAGATGGGCCCTGGTAATAATAACGATATTGCCGATATGCAGGCGATTATAAAGGACCCAAAGTCTCATTGGACATGGATGGCAAGACCACTAAAGGTTTGAGGTATTAATAAGCAAACTTTCACAAGGAACGGATTCCGTAGCAGCTTCAGATTGGCCCTATGAATATTTTTGAACTTAATGATTATTAATTGTTGCAGCGATTGCTTGTTGGTTATAGTCATTATAATTTAATTACATATCTCTCCCGTAAGGAAAGAAGACTCTAGTTTAGAAGTGCGCACCAGGTGAAGTATACTGAGTACCAGGCAATATTTGTGGCTTACCTGCTCGGACAGATAGGTTCGAGGTTGCGAAGTGAACTCGCTTAATTTGAACTGCACTCTTTGCGAAATCGACACGAGAGTCCTGTCTGGCCATGCTTCAGGAATGCAAAAAGCACCATATCAATTCGTTCAGTCTTGGTTGCACAACGTGTATTGATGCCAGACAGTGGGTGTAATCTAAATAAATAGGTGTGAGAGAAAACCCTTGCAAATTGTGAACATATGGCAGTCTACCGGAAAAGGGTCATCTCTAATTTCCAAGTGCCTACTAAGATGCCATCTTGACTAGGAGCCATTGAGGAATCAATTGTCCCAAAAAGATACAGTTCCCCTCCTCTCCTCAGAAATACGACTTCAATCACCCAAGCAAATGCTTACCCAATGAGGTTGTTTGAATTTCGTCATCGAAAAATAATCTTAGCGAGAAGAGAAAAAAACAGCACTACACAACTTGGCATATGTTAATGAGATCACCCAGTCACGCCAGTAATCTAAATTCAGCTAAAGAGCCGCCAACCAGTCAACCAAAGCACTAGCCTCGGAACCAAGATAAAAATACCATGTCAAGGATACTAAAACTTCAAACGATCAAAATCCATCACGATACTAATTCCATAGCACAGCAATCGCCCTCAACCGAGTCACATCAAAATGATACCACTAACCCACTCCAGCCTACTGAAAAGTAGCGTTCCCACAAGAAGAATTCTTGCTCACACTCGTATCGCTCATTAAGAACTGTACTCCCAACTTTTCCATTTCCTTTCCAGAGAAATTTCACAAAATTCGTCCAAAATGAGAGTCACCGCTGCCCTCACTGCCTTCGGGGCGAGCCTTCTCGTCGAAGCGAACAGCAACATCAACCCTTTGGATATGGGAAACTTGACGAGCCCATCTTCGACATATAAATGTGATTACTCGGATGATTGTTTCCATTATGTCGCTGGATGGGGTGATATTGGAAAGCCTGCAAAGGCCTCAATTGCAAGTGATTGCAGCAGCGTTTTGGCTGTGACCGTCACCCCACCACCACTCCTGTAAGTCGCCCACTTCCACCAGTCTGCGCGCAAACAAAGACATGGGAGAGTATCTCAGATGTGAGCTCAGTGTGCTTTCAACTCGACTAACATTAAATAAATCCAAGTTCCACACAAACCCAGACTATCACTGTCTTCCGAGGAAACCCGTCCAATCCTCCCCTGGTCTACCCAGAGGCCTTCAAGCCCGGAACAGCCGTCACGCAGGTCGCCACTCAAGCCACTGAGATCCCCGAGGTTCTCCAAAAGAACTTTTGCAAGGAGCTTGATGCATACAAACATGCTTGTCTCTGCAACGAGCACTTGCCAGTCACATATACTGCTCCTCGACCCGTATTGTCCCCCACATCCTAACTCACTGACAACGAGACTAACGAATGAAAACGCATAGCTTGAGACAGTAATCTTCCCCGAGCAAGCAGAGATCAAGGCCGTCAAGATCTACGCCAAAACCGAGAACCACACTGATTTCTCAACCGTTCCCAACTGGCTCCGTGTCGTCCCCAACACCGAGATGAGCGATGCCTACACCATAAAGCTCATCACAGGAAAGGACGCCGAGAAATTGGCCACCATCTTCCGATTCCACAACGCCGACGGACAGCTCAAAGCCACCTTCAGGTCCCGCCACGGAGTCGATGTGGTCACCGACCTACTTTCTTACATCCCGAAAACCGAAGATGGGATTACCCGTAACGAGGGACCCAGACCCGTGGCCTTCCGTCACTTGACCGACAATGCCGCCAAGGAGAGCTTGTGGGATATGTTGAAGGTCTACATTGGGGAGGACTGGAACAAGAATGAGGATCCAACGAACTACAACTATCTGGATATGATCTCCCAAGACAAGAATCCTTACAACATGTGGACTTCTTGCAATGACCAACTTGGCGTTGCTACTCGAACTTGGAAGAACGATTACTTGAAGGGTATTCTTGCTAAGCATCCGGATCCGGAGCGTACTCTTAGCTGTTCGCTTGCTAAGCTTTATCCGGTTTCTGCGGATGAGGTTACACCTGTTGCATGAGATGGACAAGATTTAGTTGGCGTAAAAGTTGGAGTTGAGGTGTTTAAGAATCATATGATGTTGCCCAAGTATGCTTAGATTTGATATGATTGGACCTGGTGTATGAAGAGAATGGGATGCTATACAAAGAATAGAAAATTTTTAAACAAATACAAAATCATGGACCAGTCCCCGTCATCATGACCAACACTTGTGATTTTCACGGAATAACGAAAAGCCTGAGAGACAAACAGCAGAGGGAACTAGCCCCTTAAGAGAGAATGGTATATAATTCTACAACGCAAACATCCCTTTACCCTGAACAATGAAAAGTACAAAAGGACGAAGTGCTACTCCCGACTCAAGCACCAAAACCAAATAGTCCTGAGGCGTTTCCTACCATCATGCCGACTTCCCAGCCCAATTGTAGACCAATCTTATCTTCAAGACCTTATTGCTGCCATCCGTCTTCTTCACCACGACTCTCCTCGTATAATACCTCGCGCCATCAATCATCTCAAAACCCCAAATCTGATCCGCATCCCACTTCTTATCCTTGTTATTGGCATAGGCCTCGACATGTCTTTGTCCGTCCGGGCCACCACACTCCTCGTCTGTTTCGAGGAAACCCTGCTTTTGAAAATCATCTCCCGCCTCGCTCAAAGTCACCCATCTTGCTTTCCCCTCAATCTTGCCAAATAAGTAATCCTCGTGGGGACGGAAGGTCCAATCTAACGTGCGAGTCTCCGAAGTGCCTTTGATTCCACCGGTAGCCGTTTGGTCAATATCGACATGGGTGACACCGGCGTCATCTGTGTATTGTTTGACATGGAGCGTGACGGTTGCGAGGCCAATGGCTCTACGAAGGAGCCAACCTACACCCTGGAGAGCCAGAACCTCATCGAGATCATCGGAGAGGGTTTTGTTCTATGATTTGTTAGCTTTTGAGATGTCATGGAGTAGGAGTATTGATACTTGCCATGACCCAATCACCCGCTAGGTTCTTGATGGTGACTTCTGGAGGAGCAGCCATTGTGGTGTTTTGTGTATTCTCTGCAGATGGTGGTTGAAGGAGGGAGGAAGAGGGGTACCAAGTATGAGGTGATGGAAGTTTAATAGTATGTACTTGTAAGGGTCCACGGGTATCAAGTACTCAACGCCGGATTGAAGATAGAATAGAATGTTCAGGTTCGACCTGCTTTCGGTTTCCGAATCTCAGCTTGCTTGGGCAAGCTTCTTAGGCAAGCTTACAGAGGACGAGGATTCCATTTCCCCTCTTCACCTGCCTCGCCCTAAGCCTCGGGACGAACTTTCATTCGCATGGCAGCATCCCATACGAGTAAACATGCCACCTGCACTCCCATGTGAGGGTCTTGGGGGTGATTGGCAGGCAGGAAGCTCCTGATCCTGCTCTTGCTTCTGCTTCCGCTCCCGCCCACTTCCATCACGTCGGGACTCCGGTAATGCTTTCCACTTTCCAAATCCGTACTCGTAGTATTACCAAATCCGACAGCGGGGAATCCCTGTATCAACATACAGGTACCCACGTACCAGCCACGCCACGCCAGGAAGTGTGGTGGTGGCAGCCACTGTGGCGTCATCCGGAACAACCCCGGTTTGGATGGCCCCTCCGATGCCGCCCCGAAAGTGTTCCTGTGGACAAAAAAGTTCCCAGGCTCGCCAGAGGATTGCTCATTCCGCCCAAAACACTCCAAATAGCTATACGAGCGGTAGCCTAGGCTTGCGCTAAGGCAATTCATTTCTGAGGCACGCAGGCGTCCATTGATTCCAATCGTTGCTCAAACGCTGCCAATTGGCAACGGCACTTGCGATCATGCTGTTTCCACGCTTGATGCAGACCCGGGCGAATCTTTCTTTACACACGGCAACACGAACTTCACGATATATGTAAGTCTCCTTCTGCTTGATCCAAAAATAGATCAATTGACTTACTAACATATTTCAGACGCTCCATCTCCTCGACGTCCTCCTTCAGAACCTCCCAGAATGACGAACCCAGACTCAACAAGGTCTCGGCCACTATCACCCAGCCAAAATCACAAGGAGCTTCGCAAGCCATGTTATATGCCACTGGCATGACCGAAGAAGGATTAAATAAGGCGCAAGTAGGCATATCTTCCGTCTGGTATACCGGAAACCCATGCAACATGCATCTTTTGGACCTCAACCATCGAGTCAAGGAAGGTGTGGAAAAAGCGGGGCTGATTGGATATCAATTCAATACGATTGGTGTATCCGACGGCATGTCGATGGGGACCAAGGGAATGCGATATAGTCTGCAATCCAGAGACTTGATTGCCGATAGCATCGAGACGGTCATGGGAGGTCAGTGGTATGATGCCAACATCTCCATCCCAGGATGTGACAAGAACATGCCCGGTGTGTTGATTGCTATGGGCCGTGTTAACCGACCTTCGCTTATGGTTTACGGGGGAAGTATCAAACCAGGATGCTCAAAAACCCAGGGAAATGCCGATATTGATATCGTCTCGGCTTTCCAGGCCTATGGTCAATTCATCACAGGAGAAATCTCAGAAGAGACTCGTTTCGACGTAATCCGTCACGCTTGCCCAGGCGAGGGGGCTTGTGGTGGTATGTATACTGCAAACACTATGGCCACAGCGATAGAAGTAATGGGAATGAGTCTTCCTGGATCCTCATCAAACCCTGCTCAATCAAAAGCAAAATACCTCGAGTGTCTTGCCGCTGGCGGAGCTATCAAAAAACTCTTGCAAGAGGATATTCGACCTCGTGATATTATGACTCGACAGGCTTTTGAAAATGCCATGATCGTCGTCAATATCACCGGAGGTTCTACCAATGCCGTACTTCATCTGATTGCCATGGCTGATGCTGTCGGTATCAAACTTACTGTTGATGACTTCCAGGCCGTCTCTGATCGTACTCCATTCCTCGCTGACCTTAAGCCATCTGGCAAGTATGTGATGGCGGATCTCTTCAACATTGGAGGCACACCTTCTCTTCTCAAGTTCCTTTTGAAAGAGGGGGTGATTGATGGTTCGGGAATGACTGTTACTGGTCAGACTCTGGCCAAGAATCTGGAAACTGTCCCGGATTTTCCATCAGACCAAACTATCATCCGACCATTCTCCAATCCAATCAAAGAAACTGGACACATTCAAATCCTCCGTGGTTCTCTGGCCCCAGGTGGTTCTGTTGGGAAGATCACAGGAAAGGAGGGTCTTCGCTTTGTAGGAAAAGCAAAATGTTACGATGACGAGGACCACTTCATTGTGGCTCTTGAGAAAGGTGAAATCAAGAAGGGTGAGAAGACCGTCGTTGTCATCCGATATGAAGGACCAAAGGGTGGACCGGGCATGCCAGAAATGCTGAAGCCATCTTCCGCAATCATGGGAGCTGGTCTTGGTCAAGATGTTGCATTGATCACTGATGGTCGTTTCTCTGGTGGATCTCACGGTTTTCTAATTGGTCACATTGTTCCTGAAGCTCAAGTTGGAGGTCCAATTGGGTTAGTCAGAGATGGTGATACCATTGTCATTGATGCCGAAAGCCGAGTATTGGATCTTGAGGTTGAGGGTGGAGAGCCAGAATTGGAGAGACGGAGGAAGGAATTTGTGGCTCCTGAGCTAAAATATAAGAAGGGTACATTGGCCAAATACGGAAGATTGGTAAGTGATGCTAGTCACGGATGTATTACTGACGGAGTCATCGATTGAAATTGATATACCGGGTTCGAGCGATTTCCAAAATGTACTGTATAAAGTAATGAAATTCAAAAGTTTACAGATTCGACCCCTCTTGTTTATTTCGCGTCTTCTAGTGTTGTTTCGACTCGATGGCATGTGGCTATCTTTCATACGTGTAGGCGAGTGTCATTGGACTGGTACTCCATTTCCGTGGGCAAATAGGTCGCAGTAAACAGATGCTCCCTTTCCCTTTCCCTTCCCTTCTCAATTCCTCTTCCCAGTTCACTTGTGTTATCATGATTGATTAATTTCAATTATTTCTCAAATGGTCACTTTGGTGTCTTGGAACACTAAACAAAATTGATTAGGGAGAGGATTAGAGTCACAATGAATTATACAGGAAGTTGGGACAACACAAAGCTCCTGGTGAACAAGAAAGGTGTTGGAGATTCGTATTGTTCTCTGTCACTTTTCTTAGCCACTTCCACACCGCTATCAAGGTCCCCCACAATCGCACGCAGGAACGACTTCGATTCTTCACACGGTCCCTTAAACGCACCGTGCGTCTGCAGTCAGATAAGAGCTCCAAGCTGGAGTTGTCCTCGGCCTCGCATGACTCCACATCACTTATCACTTGACTCGTCCATTCCTATCTAGGTTGCCACGAGTAATAGGCCTCCCTAGTATCTCCCTGAACAACACATATAAGTAGCTCAACCGTTGAAGAAATAACGGCTCCCGCACCTGGATATTAACCGGTAACAACAGTCCGAATCTTGAGAATGCCATCGATTCCATCCCTCTTCAGCTTTGCTGGTAACCTGATATCACAACTCCCCCTCGGATCATTCAATCCCGCAGCCCCAACATACAATCCTCCTCTCACAAACGGACCAACATGTCCAGCAGACTCGCCATTGTCATGCCATAACAGTACTGCAGCTCCAGATTCTTGTTGCTTTATCTATCCCGGTGGGCAGCTTCTCTTAACTCAGTTTTGGGATACCAACCCAACTGTTGGCCCGGTTGATTCATGGACATTGCACGGTCTATGGTATGTGCTACCTTCTCCTCCTCCCATCATTACCTCCAAGCTTTTCAATCAAAACATTATACTAACACGCCCAGGCCCGATCTCTGCGATGGTTCCTACCCAACATACTGCAAATCCGCCCCTCAATCCCACGCCATAACACCCCTCCTCTCCGCCCGAGCTCCCGACCTACTAGAATACATGGAAACCTACTGGCAGCCCAACCGGGGCACCCTCGAGCACTTCTGGCAGCACGAGTGGAACAAACACGGAACCTGCATCAACACGCTGTCCGCAAAGTGCTACGGCGAGACTTTCTCAGCCGGCGATGAAATTGTGGATTTCTTCACCCGAGCAGTCGAATTGTTCAAGGGGTTGGATAGTTACAAAGCGCTTGCAGCGGCGGGAATCACGCCTAGTTGGACGGAGAGGTATGATTTGGAGGATATCGAGGAGGCGTTGAGGAGTGTTACTGGGAGTGAGGTTACGCTTGGGTGTAGGGGGAATAGACTTGATCAAGCGTGGTATTCGTTTAATGTCAAGGGGAGCTTGCAGAGTGGCGAGTTTGTTCCTACGGATCCGGTTGGGAAGGGTTTGAGATGTCCGAGAAGAGGGATTAGATATTTGCCCAAGGACTAGAGAGACTTCTGTTTGGGGGTATGATGGTGCTTGTGGGATACATAGCATGTGTGTCGTTTATATTGATGGCAAATTTTCAGGATGAATAGAACCTTATTATTATTAATTCTACTATTTTACCAAGAGGTTGTCTCAGTTACTACAGGATTCCCTATATAGGCTAAAATTTATTTAAAATATCGTCTATAACTACCTAGGTAGGTCCTCTATATTACTTGTATAGGTAATTAGATTAAGGCTTAAGGACGGGTTAGATTTATACGAAGATTTAGACGATAGTTTAGAGGTTCCTATAAGCCTCATTTTCAAAAGCTAGGGAGGGCCCGGAGGGGGGAAGGGAGGGTACTGTGATAGTTTAGACTGTTACGTGTAGTCACGTCTTGTCTTAAGCTTAAACTCTTCGAATAAGATAGTTATACGGTTTCATAACCTACCTATATACCTTGGACGTTCGCGCATGCGCAAACAACACATCCCACGTGTCGTTATACCAAGTCAGAAGCGAGATGTACCAAGCTATTATTATTAGCGATACTCCTTGCAAATGACGTACCACAATCCGAAATTAACGTTAAAACTCGTACTCGTTTTATATTGCGTTTGTTTCACATCGCAATCTAAGTATAGGTAAGTTTTGTAAAGAAACTAAATTATACCAGTCTTTGTATTAGGATTAGCTAGATATCCATGTTTAATGTCGGTTCTTCGGTCTCCGACTCTCAGGTATAAGAATAGCGATAGGCGTCGGTAGAAATCGATCTTCTTCATCCACATCTTCACATCACTTCTTTCTACTCGAACCTCAAGAATACAATCCATCTCTCTCAATCTCACATTCCAAGAACCTTCAAAATGCACTTCAACGTCGCCGCTACTGCCATCCTCCTCATTGGGCTCGCCCAAGCTGCGCCAAACCTCGTTGCGAGGAAGACTTTACCACCTTGCCCACCAGGAGCCCCAACCCGAATCGGCGCCACCGATTTATGCACGAAGTACGATTCGCAAACTTACAACGCCTGCACTACGGGTGCGACAGTGGTCGATGGATACACCTACACCAAGTGCAGTGAGCCTCAGTGGCAAAAGAAGCTCGGCACATAGATGGGTACGATGGGATGGCTTGGATAGCTTGGGCTTGAGACCTTTTAGGGTGGGAGTTAGGAGGTGGGAAGTGGGAAGGGGGGACTTTTCACGTACACGATTTAATTCTACATACGACTTGAATCAATACAAACATTAAAGAAATAAAAATAGAAGTGTTGCAAGTGAGGTCACGTGAATCTGTAAAGCCCGGGATGTCATGTGATAAGCGTAGAGACTCGGCTTCTCGTCTCGACTAGCTACCTTATAGGAAAGGGGGGGTCCTTAGTAACCGTAGCTAGACTATCCTAGAATCATTACTAGATATAAAACTATTATAAATTTATAACCATTAGAGATATATCTAAGTACTCTTTTAAATTTAAGATTATTATTTTATAAAATAATATAATTATATTTACTAGTAATAATATTAATAAAATATAACTATACCTACTAACTATAATATTAGCTAAATATAATCGTATATATAACCGTCTTAGGACCGTCCTATAGCTATCCTAGGAGCGTTCTAGAACTATTTTACATAATTATACTAAGACTAGAAATATATACGTCCTTTGTCCTATCTAGGAATTATCTAGGAGCTAGCCTTTAGGTGTTAGTCTCCGCCGGACGTTAAATAGAAATAAATAAGACTAGAAATACTTTTATTTTATATCTTTCTTTTTTACTTATCTACTTACTTACCTACCTATCTACTAGCTATACGCTCGTAGGATAGAACGCGTATAATAACTGTGAAGGTTCGATTTCGAGTTTTACAGTAAATGGTTTTATACGTAATAATCCCTACTTAAGCGAATAAGGTTTTCTGTAGATATTTAGTTAGTTCTACCGCGAGGAGTTCTCTCCTTCTCTCCTTACGGACAATCTAATTAATATTCTACCCTAATATATTGTCCGCCTTTTACGAACTAATATAATCGATATAGTCGTTGTATTCTATTATAGCTAATTAAGCTTTCGACACTAGCTTCGAGGGCTGGGCTAGAGATTAAAATCTATAACTACCTAGCGGGTTCGCAGCTTGGAATAATCTACCACCAGATCTATAACCTTAACCTAAACACTTCGATACTAATAACCTCTACTACTACTGTAACGACCTAGCTATACTCCTCTAAGCGGCACAAAGAAACCTTTAAACTTTCTAATAAATATTTAAGGATATTATAGAGAACTTAGAAGTAACTAAACAATTATACATAGAGGCCCTTCGAGATAAGGAAGAAGTAAAGGAAGATACTAAGAAACTCTAACGGGAATATATATAACTCT
Organism: Hymenoscyphus occultus; assembly: GCA_900536445.1. Taxonomy (NCBI): domain Eukaryota; kingdom Fungi; phylum Ascomycota; class Leotiomycetes; order Helotiales; family Helotiaceae; genus Hymenoscyphus; species Hymenoscyphus occultus. The sequence continues at coordinate 199,258 of UNPT01000041.1, forward strand.
ATAACCTATTCGTCGAGCTCTAGAAACAGAACAATAAGCTTCGAACTACTACTTAAATAGCTCTAGTTACTCCTATACCCCTACTATTAAATACCTTATAATAATAAGTCTACGTTACGCGTTCCTCGGCATATCCTGACCCTACGAAATTCGGAGGCAAGCTCCGTTCCCCCGCTAAGCTTCGTAGCTATCTTATTAGTACAAGAATTAAGCTCTTATAGAATCGAGACTAGTAGACTACTAAGAATAATCGTATAAACTATATTTTAAGTACTTTAGAAGGCGAAGTACGTAAGTATATCGATCTATATATTAATAAACTCGGACAATATAGCCTAGCTCTATAATCTATCGAGAGTATCTTTGCTATTCTTAGTACTACCTTTAGTAACCCGTACTCGCGGAGCAACAACTTTGTAAAGCTTGTTAAGCTATAATAAAACAACTTACGAATAGATAAGTTCCTTGCTTAGTTCTTATCCCTTTGTACCTCTTCGAAGTCGCTTGGATACAAGGCCTGTACACTTCTACTTAATACCCTAGATTCCCGAGTCGCTAATCGCGTTTTATAAAACCTGCTCTATTCTAACAAGCTTGACCTCCAGAATCTCGCTACCCTTGTCCAAGAAGCTAATCACATCTGTCGACGGGTCTTTAGCGAGAATTTTTTAAGTAAAAGAGCTACAGCTTCTATCTTGCTAGCTACTATCGTTCTACCTGCTTCTGCTCCCGTTATAGATAGCCCTAGCGACCCTATGGACATTGATGCTTTACGACTTAGGAGTAAAGTGGTTTAGACTAAGAAGGATATTAAGGACAAGAAGCGTACTATTACCGCTAAGGATAAGAAAGCTCGGAAGGAATATTAAGTTAAGTATAACCTGTGTTTTTACTACGATTCTCCTAACTATAGCTTACGTATACCATGTCCTAAGCTAGAGAAGGCTAAGGAAGCGAAAGAGAAGAAGGAAGCGGGAAAAGTATAGTCTCTAACAATAGTCGCCGTCGGAGACGTAAAAGGAATAAGATATTAAAGCTCTCTTTACTTAAGGATATATAGAAGAACGTTATAGAAGTCCCCTATAAAGTAGTTTACAAAGACCTTAAGAATACCGACAACCTATATATTACTTCTACTACTTATTATATACTTGATTCTAGTACTTTAGGTCAACACTTTATTAATTCTACCTACGTATAACGAAATAGATTTGTTTTAGAACTACTCGCTCGACCACGAAGTCTTCGTATTACAAACGGACGGCCTTCTATTGTAGGTACTATTATATATACTATTACTTTAGATTTAATTATTAGCAAGTATATCGAACGTTAGTAACGGTTTTACGTTACTACGCTAGTATCCTACGATATTATTCTAGGATAACCATGGCTAGCCCTTTATAACCCGAACGTAGACTAGATAGGACGAGTTATCGACTTTTGCTCTAGATTTTGTAAGGCCTACTATATACTACAGCGCCTAGATACTATATAAGTTACTTATATAAGGGAAGAGGTGCGAGCACTACTACCGCGGAAAGTAGGCGCTGCCGCTTTCTATAAGCTTACGAAGACTTATAGAGTCGAGGTATTCTCTCTGTCTCTCTTTGAAATTAACTAGTATTTAGAGAGATCTAGGATAGATTTAGACGACTCTTTAGTTAAGGAATCTCGTTAGATACGTCTAGACGACGGCTTAGATAGCCCTTAGCAGATAGAGCGTATTTTGAAAGAGGAGGAGTCTTTTTCTCTCTTACCTGATTTAAATATCCCTAGAACTTAATAATAGAGAGCCTCGGAGCTCTATTTACGTAGCGTATCGATGGAAGATGTGGAAATCGCTTTACGACCAAAATCGACGGTTTACCCTGCTTCTCTTTTACTATAATACTACTACCGTTACCTACCACTTTTTAACAGAGACGTAGCTAATATCCTACCACCGTATCGGGATTACGATCTCTATATTAAATTAAAGCTAGACAAGACCCCGCCTTATAACAAGTTATATAATATGTCTGAACTAGAACTTCTTGTTTTAAGAAAGTATCTCAAGGAACAGTTAGACAAGGGCTTTATTTATATAAGTACTTCTCCTGCTGTATTACTAGTTTTATTTACAAAGAAGCCTAGCGGCGGTCTCCGCTTTTGCGTAGATTATCGACTCTTAAATAATATTACAATTAAGAATCGGTATCCTATTCCACTAATCTAGGAGACTCTTTAGCGCCTAAGCAAAGCTCGATACTTTACGAAGCTTGATATGATTACCGTATTTAATCGTATTAGGATGAAAGAGGGAGACGAATAGCTTACTACCTTTAATACTTAATATAGCTTATTCGAATCCCTTGTTATACCCTTTAGTCTTACTAACGCACCTGCTACTTTTCAGGCTCGAATTAACGAAGTCCTTCGCCCATTTTTAGATATGTTTTACACTACTTTTCTAGACGATATACTAGTCTATTCCGATGACCTTCAGTCCTACCGCGAGCACGTCTACTAGGTGCTTAATACTCTCTAGGCTGTAGGCCTAAATTTAGATATAAAGAAGTATGATTTCGAGGTCCAGGAAGTTAAATATCTCGGTATAATAATCAATACTAAGGGCGTACGGATAGACCCGGAAAAGGTCTCTATAGTTATTAGTTAGTAGACGCTATCTAATCTTAAGGACTTATAAGCTTTTCTTAGTTTCTCGAATTTTTACTGTCGCTTTATTAAGAACTTCTCGTATATTGTTAAGCCTCTTAATTTCCTCTCTAGACAAGGGGTATCTTAGTCCTAGGATTCGGATTACGAGAATACGTTCTAGACTCTTAAGCGAGCCTTTATTTCAGCCCCTATTCTTCGTTACTTTAATTATATAAAAGAAGTGGTCTTAGAGTATAATTCTTCTAATTTTGTGTCTGCCGTAATACTCTCTTAGTACTTTAACGGTGTTTTATATCCTGTTACGTTTATGTCTAGGGTATTTAACCTAGCTAAATATAATTACGAGATCTATAATAAGGAACTTCTTGTAATTGTACAAGCTTTTGAATCCTGGCGAGCCGAGCTAGCTAGCGTTGAATACCTTATTTCTGTTATTATAGACCACTAGAACCTTAAGTACTTTATAACTACTAAGTATCTTACTTATTACTAAGTACGTTAGAGCGAGTTTTTGTCTTCTTTCGACTTTGTTATTAAAGTAGCCCCTGTAAAAGACCTTGTTAAGCCTAACTCTTTAACTTGTCGCTCCTAGGATCTGCCCTAAGACTCGGACGATCCCCGCCTAAAATACTAGGATCAGGCCCTACTTAAGGGGCACAATTTGGATCCTGCCTTGTAATTATCACTAGTACAACTGTTCGAAGCTAATAAATCTAACGATCAGAGGATTACTTGTATACTTAAGGAGGGTTATCCTAACGACCCCTTTTAGAAGCGAATATCTACTAAGATAAATCGCGTTAACTATACTCTATACTCTAAAGAAGTGTCTTTGTCGGAGTATATAATTCGCGATAATTAATTGTACTTCCGAGACCGCTTATACGTTCCTAATACTAATTTACGTATATAGTTACTTCAAAAGAGCTACGATTCTATAGAAAGTGGCCACCTAGGACAGAATAAACTTTTCGAACTAATTTCTTAATACTATTGGTAGCCGAAGCTATATAGCGATATCGCTTAGTTTTGTAAGGCTTGCGAGAATTGCGCTTATAATAAGTACTCTTAGCTTCGTTATTAGGGTACCCTAAAACTACTTCTACTTCTACTTTAGCGATAGACCGACTTATCTATAGATTTTATAGGTCCCCTCGCTAGAGTTAATAGATTTAACTAGATAATAGTAGTAATTAACAGGCTTTCTAAGGACTATTATATTATTCCTTGTAAAACTACTATAACCGCTACTAACCTAGCTCACGTCTTCGTTCGAGAAATTTAGAAGCTCCACGGCCTTCCTAGCTCTATTATTTCCGACCGAGGGACCTTATTTGTCGCTAACTTTTAGAAAGCTGTCTATAGTATACTACAAATTCAGATATAACTTTCGATAGCTTACTATCCTAAATCTAATAGGTAGACTAAAATCATAAATAAGTTAGTAGTAAAATATCTTCGCCTTTATTTAGACTTCGCCCAGAAGAAGTGGGTATAATATCTCCCCCTAGTAGAATTCGCTATACGGAATATTATAAATAGCTCTACTAGAATGTCCCCCTTTTTTACGAACCACGGTTACTACCCTTAACTAAGCTTTGTACTACCAAAAGACTTAGATTCTATGTTACCAAAAGAACTAGCTAGTACTCGATTCGTATAGAAAATACAGGAGATCCTCGATTTATTACGAACTAATCTCCTAGCTACTCGAGATTCGATAGAGTCTTCCGCTAATAATTCAAGGGACCTAGCCCTTGCTTATCGAGTAGGTGATTTAGTACTATTAAGTACTAAAAATACCCTATCTACTTATCCTATTCCTAAATTCGATACTAAGTTTATAGGACCTTTTCGAGTCCTTTAGAAGGTTAACTCGTACGCGTACAAGCTAGACTTGCTAGTAGAACTTGAAGCTATTTACCCTATCTTCTATACTAATTTATTGCGTCCTGCTACGGGCACTCCGCTTCTAGGACAGTATAATCCGCCAGCTATGCCAGTGGCCCTTGATAATAGTGGTTAAGAACTATGGGCAGTCGATAAAATTATTGATTCTAGGCGCTAGGACGGTCAATTCGAATATTTAATTCAGTGGCGAGGTTATAATAATAGTACCTAGGAACCTCTTACGAACGTCTTAATAGGCTCTATATCTCGTGCCCTGTTCCATCGCTCTTTCCCTAATAAGTTATAGCCTACTTCTAAGGAGTTATAAGCTGCTCGCGCTGCTTCTGTATAGTAGATTTGTAGGATAAGGGGGGGCCTTATGTGAAGGTTCGATTTCGAGTTTTATAGTAAATGGTTTTACACGTAATAATCCCTACTTAAGCGAATAAGGTTTTCTATAGATATTTAGTTAGTTCTACTACGAGGAGTTCTCTCCTTCTCTCCTTGCGGACAATCTAATCAATATTCCACCCTAACAATAACCTACCTAGGCACTATATAAGGGTAGCGTATATATAATACACGTATAAAACTTACTTAGATTAATTAATTTTATAATTATTATTAAGAAAATTATATATATAGTAATTAGAGTCTAGGTATAAGGGGTTAGCCCCTAGGTATAGTACTAGCTATACTAGTACTTACTAAGCCTTACTAAAAGGGCTACTTCTCTTTTATAGTAGAGCCTAAGAAGATTCCTTCTCTTTTCTTTATTAAACTTATTAAATATAATATTAAACCTTTTATATATATACTAGTCTCCCGTAATACTAGGTATACTAAGTTCGGATTAGGACTAGCGTTATATAAGCTAGCGTTAGCTATATATTACCCGAGTATAAGCCTCGATATATTCTCTCCTTAGTCTAATATATACTTTTTAATCTATTTTTTACTTATTATATTTTATACTTTATAAGATAATTATTACTATTTCTAGAGAATATCTATTTAATAAATTATAAACCTAGGTTCGCCCTAGTAAACTAAACTATAATATAAACTTATAAACTATAGAAAGGTTTACTAAGTTTATATAAGAGACTTAAATTAAAGTTAAATAAGAACTTTAGGAATTTGTTAAGTAAAATTAGCGTATTTATATTAAATTAAATAAGAGTTTAAAGTACTATTAAATAATAATAGGAATAATTATTATTAAAGCTAAAGAGAGCTTGTTATTAATAGTAATTTATAAATATTATAAAAAGCTAAAGATAATACTATTATATTTACTAAGTTATAACTAAGCTATATATATAAATTAAATTTATAAAATTAAAAATCACACACACCTTTTTTCGCGGACTAAATTTTTTGTTCTAAACGATTCAGTCTCTTCTCTCCTAGACTAAACAATCTATTTCCCTCTGAGGAGATGGCTCCTCCTAGGCCCCCTCTCACCCCTACCCCCTGCATAAGGGGTCCTAGGGGAGTAGGAAGCCGCCCTCTGCCCCCTATCCCAAATATACAACAACTGTTTGTCGCTGGGACTTCTAAAGTCCTTGAACGGAACCGAGTCGGACAGACCTACTTTGGTAGAACTGCAGAGGCAGTAGACCACTACCTAAGTACGTTTCTTGACAAGGCTCCCGACGACGTCCTTCCGCTACTACGCGACCTCTGTTAACAAATAGGCGACCTTTGCCTAGCTTTTTACAACGCCTATATACAAGGGAACTCCCCCCCTGTACTAAAAACAGCCCTTGAGCCACGCCGGCCTCTCTTGCGAGCAATAGAGGACGATTCTACCCTACCCTCTCCTATCCCTATAGCGAAAAAAACTTCCTACGTACGGACCGCGGCTGCCTTAGCAGGCGCCCAGGCTAGAACAACTATACTAGATATACGCTCGGTTAACCCCGCCCTCCCCTCGGTAGAGCTTACAACTACTACTTAGTCTTCTAAGAAGACTAAGGAAGTAATATCTGATATCCGGATTTATATCCGCCTTGACCTAGAGGCTCCTGAGCGAAAGCTCTCTGCCCAGGCTATACTCTCAGCACTAAACGACCCAAAGGTCGGCTATAAAGGACTCGTATATAACGTCCTTGAAGTATCCACAGGCTTCGCTATTATCCTAGTCAACTAAGCTGCTCAAAGCTCTCTTCTTACAACCAAGAGAGCTAATATACAGACCTTGTTCTCGGCCGCCCGGATCGAAGCCGCCCAGGACTAGACCCCCTTTCTCTTCTCTAATGTTCCCCGGTTATTTGAGACAGTAGCTATAACAGAGAAGGGCTCTATTAAGACTACTCTTCGCCCGACTACTGGGGACGACCTTATTCTTGCTATCTCTGAGAGGCTCGGAGTTACCCCTGCGCGAGCCCAGCTTACGACATCCTCACTGGACCCTCAGCAGCCATACACTGCCTGGACAGTCTTTATCGACACAAAGAAGGTTACTACCTCTAACCCTCTTCCCTCTCTTGCCCCGATCCTTGGTAGAAGGGTTTATATTAAGAGACTTCCTAAGATCTCTAAGAAAGTACAGTGTACGACATACTAGGGATGGCATAACACTCGGATCTACGGGAAGAACAAGAAGTGCCGGCTTTGCGGTAGCGGGAAGCACTTAGAAGCTTCACACCCTCGGTGTATTAAGCACTCTAGCTGTCGGATACGGTGCCTTCACTGCTACGGCCCCCACGCGGCGGACGATCTGAAATGCCAGCTTAGACCCTCTAGGCTAGGAAAGCTTCAGTCGAGAGAGAACCGGCTTGCTATACAGCAAGCCTGTAATGATATGAGGAAGCGCGGGGAGGAGGACTTACCTTGCCAGACTACCGACACAAGTATGGAACCCCCCTGTACTCCTAGAGCTATCCTACGACGCCCTAGTTCCGCCTCTCTACCCCCTGACAACGTAGGCCCTTCTACGCCAGCCCTTCCCTCTCCGACTCTATAATGGTAGGACACCAGACAAGGAGGAACCGATGCCTACAGATCCTACAAATCAACGTCCATAAGTCGGCCGACCACCAAGAACTCCTTCTACAGCTTGCCCATGAGAGCCGAGTAGACATTATCCTTGTCCAAGAGCCCTACATCTACCTGCGGGAGATAGAGCGGCGAATTACAAAGTGGCACCCGAACTACGAGTGCCTAGCGCCTATTTGCGACTGGGCGGCCGGCCCTCCAAGAGCCCTTACCTTTATACGTAAAGGAGCTGGGCTAAAGGCTAATCAGTGCTCCCCGACTAGCGCCGACATACAAAGCAGGGACCTTGTCCTATTCGAAATATATCCCTTA